>JAVJAQ010000530.1:0-11252 GCA_032362365.1 Zygogramma bicolorata
ATGAATACATATAAAACCTTTTTGGAACAGCAAGAAATACGAAGATATTTTCTATCAATAATAATTTCTAATTTATCGATGATACTCATAGATAGTAGGCTTGGAAAATTAACAAAAAAACAATGAAATATGGCTGTGATGTGAGTCAAGTCCAACTCTCATTATCAAGAATTTCGATACATCGGAAATACAATCATCAATTATTATCTCCTAGGAAAATCATGTGGAATCTCTTTAGAAATGTGCTCCTCGAAAACTTAGTTTTGTATATAGAAGATACGTTATTTACAGCTTCGAATATATGAAACCTCGGATTGGCAGAAAAAAAGGAAACTGCTATTCTTCAAATCATTCAATATAGAATAAACAAACTCAGTGAGCTCTCATGGTTGACAGGAAACAACTGAAATTACATCTTTTGGATCAGGTCGTCTAAACTGTGTCGAGTTGCAGTTTCTTTTTATATGCAGATTCACACGAAAGAAAGGCCCTGTAATGTTCAAAGAACACCGCGCCAATCAAGGGACAGGAGATGTGAATTAATATTCACTTTGAATTTTTGAAGTTTGTTAGCCTCGAGAAAAACCTCTTTCGGCAAGGAGTTCCAAAGCTAAGCTGTTCTATTGAAGAAAGCTCCCTGAGCAAGAGAGGTTCGACAGGTCTCCAAATTCACAACAAAGGGGTGTACTCGAGTCATTCGTGTGGATATTACCAAGGGTGGAACGATTAATAACAATTCAGAATGATAACCTTTCTGGGTCTGCAAATTACATTTCTGCTTAGATTGGACAATAGCCAGAATAAACTCGGTATCCTATCAACTCAAAACCTTGGGTATCTTTCGAATGTGGATGAATTAAGAACAAGTTTATAGTAGCCTTTGATAATGAATATGTTTCTGGGGTCTTCCTGCTTTTTCGAACGATCTATCTGTTCCATGAAATCGATCTTAGCGTTCTCTCTCAAATATTCCTAGTCGATCATGTTGTCGGGACACCTTTAGAAACAAAAAAATTCTGACACTTCCTTCTCTCATTACTTTTTGAGAACTTACTTTTAAGATTTTGGATCCGAAAGAAAGTTGATTCTTCATGGAATATCACTAAGAATAGAGTTTTGAGTAACATTTTTCTGACTTTTCTACCTGATGAAGGAAAAATAGAGTGGTTTGTGATACAATTAGAGCAGAGAGTTTTCTTTGGGAAGCTCTGTGCGTTACATTTGTGAATCTTAATGTTGCTCATTTTTTTTTATTACATTAACTTAAATATATAAGCCAATTACCAGATACCAGAATACCCCAAATCAGCAATTACTGTTGGAAACGTTGTCATAGACAATATGCGACACAGACATATCAGTGCACTAGTATGCCAAAATTCACCGTTGCATCCAAAAGACAGTTGTCTAAAGTAAATATTTTAGCACCTTTGTAAAATAAAGTCTTTCATGCGGTCACCTATGAAATGAGCTAAGAAAATAATACTCACAGATCTTGCGTGAAGAAATTGTAACAATAGAACAAAACGCGCAGACTAGTTTTTCAACTGAAAGTTTCCACAAACACGTCCTAATTAAATCAAGGTCAAATTCTACTTACGTGACGATAAAGCATACCTTCATACTTATAATTGATGACTTCAATTCCATAACGATCATAGAACAAAGCAGGCCATTCAAGTCGATGCTTTTTCGTGGTCATTTCATCTTCGACAACGTTACATCGTTAACAATGTAATTACAAAAAAAACAATTGAATTTATCGTATGTTTTTCATTCTGAATACTGCTTGATTGCGATTGCATCCAATAGGAAAAGATGTGCATTTTTTTCATGCATTCAGAGTGAGAAGTCATATAAAAAGTGGAAATCTACCAAGTAAACATATAATATGATGTTGCAATGGATGGAATCTAGCTTTCATTGGTTCTTCGTGAAAGGTTCTTCGGTCGTTGATTTATTCCAGTATTTTTCAATATGCAGATTCACACGAAAGGGAAGCCCTGTAGTGTTCAGAGAACACCGCGTGAATCAAGGGACAGGAGATACGAATTAACATTCACCTTGAATTTTTGAAGTTTGTAAGCCTCAGGAAAAACCTCTCTCGGCAAGGAGTTCCAAAGCTCAGCTATTCTCTTAAGAAAAGATCCCTGAGCAAGAGAGGTTCTACAGGTCTCCAAGTCCACAACAAAGAGGTGGGTATTCTGTACTCGTCGAGTCATCCGTGTAGATATTGCCAAGGGTGGAACGATTGGTAACAATTCAGAAGAACACCGACCGTATAACTATAGAAGAGAGACAAGTCTCCGACCCTTCTACGAATACAGACATATAGTAATTGCCTTATAAAAATATAAATGACTCACAACTGCTTACCCTAGAGAGAGCTCCAAAGAAAAGTATGCACCAAGTTTTCCTCCTTCAATTGGAATTATATGGGAGCAATCGGAAGTAAAGCTTCAATAAACCAATTCTACAACTCGTTCATTGTTTTTACAAAGCACCGTTACAAATAACAAACATTTAAACATATATATATATATATATATATATAATTGTAGTTTCGATTCCAAATATTTTTATCTTTCATCAATACCAAAATTATTGGGTTAATGTTTCCAACTCCGTTGACGCATTAATTCTTCTAATTAATTTTATCAAAAACGGGAATCATTACAAACATAATTTTGTCCCTCTTCACATGCTGTGTCACTCGACACCACCTAGGAAGTCAATGGATATGTTGAAGAATATATCCAAATCGTTCTTCCCTCACAATAGTACTCTAGGTGTACGAGTATTTCTGCTTCAAATTACAAACACAAGAGAAAGACTAGGTGGATCCTTTTCGTTGGAGCACTCTGTATAAAACTGTATTGGAAAGTTCTAGTTCTCGCGGAAATGGAAAGTTAAAATATACCTTTTCCTGTGGACTCAACACCAACACAAACTACACATCACATAACAAGCAATAAAACCTATGTCCTCCGACTGTCTGAGACAGATTGACTACAATCAGAACAAGATTTGAAATGACAACTTCGTTACTATATTATACTCACACAAATAACATTATCGAATAAATTACAAAAAATTTTGCGAAACGTGATCTTTTGTCAAATAACATTTCGGTCCAGGTTCTCAAGTCGCAACAATTGAAATAAATGAAAACATATTTCATTGATTTGATCGAATGTTTGTTGGAGAGGTGAAACTGTTCTGGAATCCATTTTTGAGGTTTCTCTCTCCTAGAAATCAGAAGGAAAAAGCTTCAAATTCTCAAAAAAGAATGAACGAGTAGCAATCTCTTCATTTTCGTTTAAAAGAATGCAGGTAGCCTCTTTGAGTTTTATTTTTGTTCCATTTCTGTTCCATGTGTGTACCATTTGTTGAAAATACGTGTTCTGCTATTTTCAACTTACCTATTTCGAAATTTGACCAAAAAACAGATATTATAAGACCTTCAAGGTTTTTCATTTATTTTTTTAATTTACAAATTATTTATGTTCGGTACATCGATATACCTAATTCAATTGACATCTTACTTCGAAAATTTTTCGCTCAAGTAGAAATCCAATGATATCAGTTAATTTGAAGTCATCTGATCGAACACAACCAATCAGAACAAAATTATACTGGTTATTTCCCTCATATATAAAATGTCCCATAAGATCAATGCAATTATCGGAAACTTACAGCGGTAATTGCATTGTATCAAGTCACCATAACAACACATTTGAAACCATATCGCTAGACGTCAGTAAACAACACAAATAAATGTCAGATAGACTTCAAAAGTAGAAAAACATTTCGCGTTTTGGTGAGTGCTCCATACAATCTATAGAGGAAAGTATAAATGATCAAATAATAACATTTCCTTGAGAATTTCTTTATTCGTGAAATATTCCAATGAATTACATTCGTGCATAAAAATGACCAGATAATTTGGTTATTGCCATGGATACATAAAAATTGATTCATTTCGATTTTGGCGTTTCAAATATTTGATATTTCAAAATGTCACCATTTGGTTTCAATACTATCTGGAATATCAATGAAATTATAGAATCAAATATACCAAAAATTAAAATTTACAGTCAAGAATTTGTAAGGAAAGCATTTATGGTGGATTCATGCAGGTTCAATTATCAAGGAACAATTAACAAGTAGCAAGTAACAATTATCAATGATGAGTTGAACTGCCTAGTTTACTGTAGATGATTCATGCAACCAAATTATCAACTTTAAATTAACAAGCAACGGGGGGAAGAATCCAAACAATATCCTTGATCAGGTTGTCCAATATTACTGAATCACCAGAAGGAATTCAAATTCCCATTACGGACCCTATAAAAACCTCAGGTTTAAATCGAAGACAACCCACAATACATATTCCATTTTTCAAAGAGAAACGCGCTTTGTGCGTGGCCTCAACTCTTCAAGAATATGTAAACGTAACATCACCCTTCAGAAGATCAGAAGATTTTCTATTTCTATCCAGCAGGAAACCCCACAAACAAACACTAAGCAGATGGGTTCGTGAGATGCTCACACTGGCTGGAGTATACATGCAGTTCACGATTCAAACCCCACTCAACAAGACACTCATCGACTTCAGCGGCTCTACGTCAAGGAGTATCAATAGAAGTGATATGCAAAAGAGCGGGATGGTCTGAGAGAACTTCAACATTCTCTAGGTTCTATAATAGACCACTGCCACAAGAGACTGATTTTGCCAAAGCAATCCTGAGACTGTCAAATATTAATAATGCCAGTACCTACCTGATGACTCCATAATGTTTGATCTAAGAATAATATTTTAATTTTTTATTTCACATGGAAAAACATGTTCAATTAGCACAAAGTGATTGACAACTGTCAACCATAAATAAAGTCTGTTGAGAATCCAAAACATTTTGTTTTCCGAAAGCAATTGCAACAAAAGCTTTGAACATCTACAAGGTAAAACGAAAATGATATCGAGGACTGGACGCGAAATATAATTAAACGATCAAACGAACTTACCTGAAGTGAAGTTCGATCGTAATTATATGAAGCGTCCAGTCCGAAGATACCATTTCCCACCCACCACTCCCAAAGTTGCAATTGCTAATGTCCATATACATTAGGACATACATGCGGAAAAAGATAAATTTGAAGATGAATGAAGTGGGAACGTGGGCACGGGTAGCCGGTGTGGGAGATGCGAGGGGATAACAGCTCGCTTTGGAAACATAGTGCACGGTAGGTACTACAAGGTAAAACGAAAATGTTATCTTCGGACTGGACGCTTCATATAATTACGATCGAACTTCACTTCAGGTAAGTTCGTTTGATCGTTTAATCATATGATCATTACTAAATTTTTCTTCAAATAATTTTTTTTTCGCGATTGTTTTTCTGTTCGGGAAATGTGAGCGAGTTAAAATTTGAAACTGTTAATGCGATTCTGGTGGACTTTCTCAGAAAAACAATCATATTTCATTTTTAATTTCAATCTTCATCTCTCCAAAACAAAGCTAGGATATATAAAAATGAATAAAAAATGCTACTCAAAAATTTATGTGAGGTTAAAGTTGATCCCATTCCATGATCTTTGATCATTGTTCAATTTAGGAGCATGAATGCCTTCTTTTTCATTAATTTCTACTTGATAATTGTTGATCGCTACTTGTTCATTGTTAGTCGATAATTGAAGCTGCATGAATCCATCTTTAGATGGAAATCAGGAGGCGGAAGAAGTGGCGTCAATTTTAAAGGATGAGAACAAACGATGGTAGAGAGGTCAAAACCATGTGGAACTCAGCAAGATGAATTGGTTTTTCTCTTGATTTTTATCAAGATTTAGTGAAAAATTTTCTATCGGAATAACCCTCGAACATTGATAAATGCTCAAAAGTTTTATAACAACTTTCTCAGGCCTGTTGCTCATAGAAAACAGACCTGTTTCCTAGCAACAATCAGCTATCGAAATCTGTTATAAAATTTTCGAACAACTATTAATGTCCTTGAGTTATTACTGCTCAAAAGTCATCACCTTCTACTTTCGATTGATTTGAGGCTATGACTCAAAGATATTTCACTATTTAAGACAGTGCAGCTCCGTATACTCGTGAAGGTACTTATTTGCTGAATACAGCGGAAGAAGAATATACCTACTTCCAGCTTTCCCTGACATAAAAAATGAAAATATTTTATATCACAATGTGGAGTCATCCAAATTAACGAACCAAAACTAGCCAAGCAGATATTTCAAAAGGCTGTCACTGAATTAGAATTCATTTGTTATTTTTGCGACTATGAATATGTCGAGTAGGTAACTGAAGGTGAGTTCCAGTAATTTATAATACCCATATAGTTATTGAATATTTGATTGAAAATAGCTCAATTCGAAAATACCTACTGCAATAGACAAGGGCGGGATGTTTCACGAATTTGTTGCGAGATGTTTCTCAAAAAACCCCTCATTCTTTGCCTTTGTGTCATGAATACCGTGAGCTCTCTTCTGTTTAGATTCAAAATCATGACCTACTCCATCAGCAATGACGTACACACTGTCTTTCACGACGACCTTAATACGGAAATCGCTCGCGTAGGCCAATGTTGGATAACTTCGGTCTAGATCACACGATATCCTTCAGCACGCAAATGGTGCTCACCTTGAAAATCCACACCCCCGAACGCTGGCATCGATCGCAGGTGATCCAAGTGGTTTTTTGCCATGTTCATTCTCAGTGTTGACGGTGTCTGTCGGTACATCATAACGCGTATCATGCATGGCGTCGACTTCGCGTGCAAGGCTTCCTTGGATCCGATGGGAGGAAGGAATAACGCTGACGTTTTTAAAAAATGTGAACGCAGGGATCTGATCCGAGGTGCCACTGTTTGTAGTGCAGGAGAAGATGGGGTAGAAGGGAAAAGCGGTAAGTTGTTGGCGGTTTTCAGAGCGTGGCAATTGACGACAGTGTATGGATATTCACTTATAACTGAAGCTATGATAATGTACTTACTCTTTGCAACTTCGAAAGAAGACAGTGTGACTATGAAACCAAAACAAAACAAAACATTGGTTAATTCAAGGATATATGTTGTTTCAAGTAGGCAGGTAGGTATAGTGGATACAATTCAAAAACTGTTTTACGTCCTCGATGATGACATGAAATCAACGCATTAGTATTAATCCATAATCCATTGATGGGATTGCATTGGAACGTTAATTTCGAATTTGGCGCCTGTTATTCTTTGGCATTTGGTTGGCAGCACTCTAGATGTTGCCGCAATATGTTTGATTTGATTTCGCCTCTCTTAACAGGGATTAGAGAACTAAATTGAATACGAAGTAGAAAATTATATTAATATTCCCATAAGTCAGATATTCATTTCCATCGTGTTGCAGCCGATTTGGAGTCAAGAATGTAAACTGTGAGTGCGATTTCTCGAAAGATTGAAGATAACAAAGCTCACAAAACACCAAGAGGCTTAGAAATAATGCAGTACTGAATATAGTTGTTTTGCGTGACGATATTTATACCATCTAGGAACGTAAAAGTAGTAGTAGAAGGAGTATTTGCAGTTAATAAATATCGGAAAATATCGATTTTTCAAATTGTTTTGGATGTAGTCATTCAAAATATATGATTTGAACTTTTTCATGGATGAGCTTCCATATTTCAGTGAATGATATATAATATATAGTAATCCGATTACACCGGCGTATTCTAATATTTAGTATTTTTGATACTCCAGGATTCGAAATCATTTCAGATTACGAAATCATTGACAAAAACTGATACAAAAACAAAAACAGGACACTTTCGTTAATATTTTGAAGGAAAACGATGAGATTTGATGTGAAAGTATAAATACTCGAAATGTTTTCAAGACTCCAGAACTCCATGATAGGTGATCCTCCCAATAAATGCTGGTGTTCCACAGGATTCAGTTCTGGAGCCCACTTTGTTTCTGCTTCATATCAATGATTTGCACGAGAAAACATCTTGTTCAATAGATAGTTTTGCGGACGACAGTACTCTTCATACCAGTTTCTCCTCCAGAGTCCCTATACCAGCTCGACAAATAAAAATTCAAAGGAACATTCACGTCAATAAAATTAACGACTTGGCAAAAATAATAGAATGGGGTAACATGAACTTGGTGGAATTTAATGCTACGAAAACCCAGGCATGTCTCTTCTCAAGAAAAGCCGATCTATCATCATCAAATATTCAGATGTAACTTTTTCTACAATATCAAGTATCTCGATGCTAGGAATTACGATCAGTGATAATCTCTCATGGAAAAAACCATGTGAGATCGATCGCTGAAAGTGCTTCCCAGAATCTTGGATTTCTATTTCGTGCGAAGAAATACTTCACTTCTCGTCAGCTTCTAATGGTCTACAAGGCTCAGATACGACCTGTCATAAAATACAGTTCTCATGTGTGGAGTTCGGCACCAAGGCATTCATTGAGGCTTCTCGATATTCTATTTAGAGAAAGGCAATTCGTCTTGTTAGTGATTCTTCGCTCACAGACTCGCTCACTTCATTGGAACATCGTAGAAGGGTCGGGGACTTGTCTCTCTTCTATAGATACTTTCACGGTCGATGCTCTTCCGGATTGTTATCAATCGTTCCACACTTGACAATATCTATACGGATGACTCGACGAGTACAGAATTCCCACCCCTTTGTTGTGAATTTGAAAACCTGTGGAACCTCTCCTGCTCAGAGATCTCCTTTCAATAGAACAGCTGAGCTCTGGAACTCCTTGCCAAAAGAGGTTTTTTCTGAGGCTTACAAACTTCAGAAATTCGAAGTAAATGTTAATTCGTATTTCCTGTCCCTTGATTCACGCGGTGTTCTTTGAACATTACAGGGCTTCCCTTTCGTGTGAATCTGCATATAAAATAAAAAAACTCCAAACTTCCAAGAGCTTTATATAGCACTGATATGCATCCTAACAACGACAAAAAAACAACTTTTACCCAAGACACCAAGTTTAATCGGTAATCGGTTGATTCAGAAAACGAATTATAATTCTTAAAACTTCTGAAAATATATTGCAACTAAGAAAAAACTAGCTTCATCTATTATTGTCACAGAAATCAATAACAACCAATTTTTTGCATTTTACTGCGAGGACTAGTTCATGTATATGCTTGGAGACATAATTAATCTCATTATCATTCTGTGAGAATGAACGGAAACTAAAATCGAAGGTAAACAACCAGATTCAATACTGAATGCCTTCATAACTGATATAATTCATCAAAATAACAACGGTACCTACTTCATCGCTTCTTAGCAACAAAACAAAAATGTTTTCATTGCAAAATACAATTCGCTCTTGTTCTGTTCAGATTCAATACCATGACCTACCCCATCAAACTATCTCTTACGATTACCTTAACGTAAGAAATCGTGTTCTTGTACATTTAAACTTGCGCAAGTCCTAGGCCAATGTCGGATCATTTCCTCCAAAGCAGATGCCCGCACGCTTGTAAATCGTACTCACCTTGACAGTCCCACACCCCCAAGAAAAGAATCAATCGCCGGTAATCCAAGTGGTTTTTTGCCATTTTCATTCTCAGTGTTAACGTAGTCTGTCGGTAAATCATAACGTGTATCATGCATGTCGTCGACTTCGCTTGCAAGGCTTCCTTGGATTCGATGAGAGGAAAGAGTGACGCTGATGCTTTTGAAAAATGTGAACGCAGGAATCAGATCCGAGGTGCCACTGTTTATAGTGCTGGAGAAGATGGGTGCGAGGGGAGAAGCGGTGAGTTGTTGGCGGTATTCAGAGCGTGACAATTGAAGAATGTGTATGGATTCACTTATAACTGAAGCCCAAAGCTATGATAATAGGTATATCTGCTCAGTGCAAGTTCGAGTAAAGAGAGTGCGACAAAAACAATATACCGGGTCATTGGTATGATTTGGAACCTTTGCTGAAGTAGTGAAAAGTTTCAACTCATGAATTGCACGATGCAATTTGTCACTGCAACTTCTCGCATCGACCGCTCGTTGTTGTTTTGTTATTTGTAACTGTAACTAACGCACGTTACTGCAGGACATTTTATCGAACGAATACCATATAACTTTGATAATCTCCGTAGGAGGTCCGTATATGACGAAACCGCAATGATTTGTCAGTTGAAAGTTTTTAATATACCGTATATTTCGAGGATTTAGTAGTTCGGAAATTAGGGATGTATCATCGAAAAAATTGCCAAGTCAATACGAAATATTCCTTCATGAAGTGAAACTCCTGAAGATGGAATTCAATTCAGAGTGACTTTTCTTCAGAACTTCTGAAATATTGAATGCATTCAGTGCACTACTCTAAAACCTCATTTTTTTCGCTACTGGATGAAAGACAAATTTTTTGCGTTCGAATTCAAGTAAAATCGTAACACTTAAATTCCACGATGCAATTTGGCGCTGCAACTCAAGAAAATTTTTATAAGTTCATTCAGTTCTATTATTTAATGCTGGCAATGGAAGACAATTTTCCAAAGTCAGCAACTGACATTGATGACATTTTTCGTAGTGTTGTCTATATGGGTACTATCCGCTAACTAGAATTCTAAATTTGGTGAAAGACTATTCAGTTAACTTTTTCAAAAACTGCTTGGTCCTACTTGCATTTAGAGCCCCTAAACGCCAGTCTGAGTCGAAACGTAACGTTCTTCCTTCGTTTAGAAGTTATTACCCTTCAAAGTTCATTATTTCACTATAAAAGTGGATCAAAAGTCCCGGTACGATTTTGATGTTATCAAAACAACTGAACGAGCATAATCTGACGAATACTACGCATTCATTCTTATCGTTTTTCATGCAGAAGGAAGACAGAATATACCCTTTTTCTAAACTTTGAAAGGTCACAACTTTCGAACGGAGGCTGAAGCTTGACTTCAAATTCGTGTTCAGCTGCTCAAAATCCAGGGCCAAAAAGTTTTTCAAAAGGCTCCCGAAAGGTAGACCGAACAACAAACCCAAAATCCATGCAATATTCGAGAAGAACTGAATAGTACTTCGACAATATACCAGTGTGGCGTGAAATGGGGTTGGCAATCCTTACTGCAAGCCACTGGATCATGGTGGAAATTTCCTTTTGAATTGCAACACTCAATGGACTCAGTGGCGTACCCAGCTGAAGCAGAGGGAGTATTTACTGTTTCCAGGGGCGCCCACATGTAAGTTCGTAGAAGGAGGAGGGGCTCGACCTTTTCTACAAACAAATTTTGGTAAA
>JAVJAQ010000535.1:0-231551 GCA_032362365.1 Zygogramma bicolorata
AATTCCTCTGTAAACATGATCATTCGTATGTCACTGGAACTCACCCTGTTAAATATTTATATTCAGTAATTTTTGGCGGAATCTGAAATATCATACTTGTGCCCACAAACAGGTAGATGTGAAAAACCTATATTAGATGCTCGATGAACAGTATTTCCAAACCTGCCAATATCTCAAAGATAGTAAGTTGGTAGTATTAACGGTAATTGAAAGAAACAAACAATTTTCACAAGTGTTGTGAACATCTTCGCGATAAACACATCTACGTCTTGACCGGAACGGAAGTAGATCGTTTCGTTTTGTTTTGTATTTATATTCAGCGGTTCAAAATACCTAAGTTGGTTCGAATATTCCTCGAAATCATGTTTGCTCAGTAACAAAGAACAACTTGCTCGAAATTTCAATCACTACCAAAGGAGTAAAATAAAAAAAGCACTTACTCTCTCTGTTGATAGGTACGTGTGTATCATTCAAAGCCGTTTGAATAATTCACGAAAAGGAAGAGTCCATCTCAAACAGCTACTCCCCTGTCTATATGGCACGACGGGTACTGGGTTACATAGAAGTCACATTCTCTTGCGCAATTTGTATACCAATCATATGAAAATTGAAGGAAATAAATATACATAGGAAATATCTATACAAAGCAAAATAGGAAGTTCTTTGTAGAAAACATGTCATTCACCAGGATGATATTTCAATCCGCACAACAGAGAGTGTTTATAACTGTTTTGATAGAGTTATAGTTTATAATTTTTCTGATAGAAGTTTCAATTTCTATTTTTTCATTCGTAGAAGTAAGAGAGGCCAAAAAATTATTAAACTAATATATAAAATTTCCACGTCACAATGTTAGTTACCGTACTCCTCCGAAACGGCTTCACCGATTTTTACCAAATTTTATATGCGTATTCAGTAGTTCTGAGAATCGGCTACTTTCTATTTTCCATACCCCTAAGTGATAAGGGTTGTTCAACCCTAATTTTTTTTAATTTTTCGACGAAATTTTTTGTTCCTATTTTTTTATAATGTGGCAATAAAAAATACATCCAACCCTAAATTTTTACTTTTTTATCACTAACCCCTATTTTTTTATGGCCATTTCAGTGATTTAATAATTTTTCATCCCGCTCGATAACTGATCAATAGTGTTTTGAACTGTACTTCGATTGAAAATCTAATTTTTTTTTAAGAAAATGAACATTTATTTTCATTAATAAAGTTTAATCCTGATATAGGCTTAGTGTTACCAATCTTAGATTCTTAAAATTTGCCGCGCCCTTACTGGTGAACAACGTGATGCGTTGGTCTAATCTACTTCGAATTTTACATTGAAATTCTTTCACAGAATTGATGGAAGACATGTTTCGTATTTTATTGAAATTCATCGTCTAACGGAGTTGAAAAGGAGTAGAAAATTATTTCAGGGGTTGATCAAGGCACAGCCTAAACCACTGATTGAATAGTTCTGAAACTTGGAGGGTGTCTTCTTTGTGTGACCTAGGTATCCAATAAGAAACATTTTCCAGAAATTCCACTTCTAAGGCCCAGTTTCACCAACGACTTCAATCTGGATTATCTTTCTAACTGGAATATTGTACGCATTCATGCATTCAGAAATTCCGTAAGCAAGATAATCCAGATTAAAGTCTTTGGTGAAACTGGGCCTAAGAGGGTGAAATACGGGTTCGAAATTTATATGGGACAACGTGATTCATAGGTCCAATCTATTTCATATGTTGCATAAAAATTCTTCAACAGAAAATATGGAAGTCGTGTTTCGTATTTTATTGAAATAAATCGCCTAACGGTGTAGAAAGTTATTTTAGGGGTTAATCAACGCACGGCCTATACCACTGATTGTAGAGGTCTGAAACTTAGAAGATGTATCCTTTATATGATGTAGGCATCCGATATGGAAAGTTTTTCCAAAATCCAAGCCTAAGGGGGTGAAAAACGGGATCATAGTTTGTATGGGACAACGTACTTCAATTCACTTCAAAGTGTGCAAAAATATTCTTCAACAGATTTGATGGAAGACATGTTTCATATTCTACTGAATTTCATTGTCTAACGGATAAAAAAGGATTCAACATTTTCGACTCCTTTCAAAAGCCCTTTCGAGTGCGCCTAGAACTCAGAGCTGTTATGAACCCAATAGAACAGCTGCCCAAGTAACACACGGGCAGCTCTTATTTCGCCTAAAGCTTTATAAACGATATATTCTTGCAACTTATCAAGCTAAATGACTACATTGATGCTTTGTTCGACACTAAATTGCTAATAAAGATATTCGGTGGAATAAAATAGCTGATTAAACGTTCTTGGCGCTTAAATATGAATATGCTTTATTAAAGCATCTTATATATCTTGTACATTACTTTATAAAAGGTTCAGTGAGATGCATTGCACAGAAACAAATTATGCACCTTCATAATTGTTGTTTAAGCTTTCATATAACCATCACGCAACTGTTTCACAACATCGGCAATTCTCTATAGAGGCTATAAAATATTGAGTTTTAACTACTTTATAAGCAAAATTTACACAGAAACAAATTATGTACCTTCATAAGTGTTGTTTAAGCATTCATATAACCATTACCCAACTGTTTCACAATATCGGTAATTCTCTATAGAGGCTTTAAAATATTGAGTTTCAACTACTTTAAAAGCAAAATTCCACAGCTTTTTGCAATTTTGAGCCCAATACCATCCAAGCCAGACCTTATATAGTAAGCGTATTAAGGTTTTATGCTTGTGAATGAAGCATCATTCATACAGCATTAATAAAACAATGGTAATTTACGTAACAAGTCCGGAAAATACTGTTTTTTTGGACGAGTGGACAATTTCTAGGACGAGCGTAGCGAGTCTTGGAAGTCTGCGAGTCCAAAAAAACTATTTTCGGTCGTGTTGCGTACACTATTTTTTTCGGCAACCGACCCACTTCCCGGACGCTTTTTCTTTGAGAAGGTAGCATTTTCCCGGCCTGGTCCGGGAAGTACGTATTTCCCGGACTAGGCCGGAAAAATGCTACTTTCTCAAAGAAAAAGCGTCCGGGAAGTACCCACTTCCCGGACGGTTGCCGAAAAAAGTTATATTTTGACACTGAACGTCAGAGTTCCATAACCTCTAAAATTGTACTACTGAATTTGTTCATATAAATAATTCATTGTGCAAATTGTGTTACTCTAAAATATGGATACGAACTGGAAGAAAGTGAAGCGAAGTGGGAATTTCAGAAGGAAAGTAAATTTGAAATTTCGAAACATAATGAAAGAATTACCCCCGCAATCCACGAATAAATCAATAATTGAAGAGAGCATCAATTATGAGGGAGAAATTCCAATGGAAATAACCGATAAGAAATCTGAGGAAGTAATATCAAACGGATATATTGAGAAAGTAGTCCATGACTGGGACATCCAAATGGAGGAAGAGAACGTTCCAAAAATTGAAACAGGCCCAACGCATCCAGTAACAGCAGAAATTATTGACAGAAGAATTAACCTCCACAATGAACTGAGAGAGTGTACCAACCTACTGTTTTCTGGGTTTCATTTTTCACAAATTATCACAAAAATTGGTGCTTACTTCGCGGGTGAAAAATACAGATTTGTATGTGGTATTTATAGGTTATGTTCTATCTGATGGCTAGGCAACTGGGGTAACATCAAACAACTCCTGTCAAATAGCTACTTATACAGCACTAATACAGCAACGAAAGAGTCGCAGAGATAGAGAGAGGAGAGAGCTTCTATTTGTCGAATTCATCAACGTTCGAATGGCGACTCGGACGGCGAATATGCGAATCAGTCGATCTAATAATTTCTTCTATACATAGGAATAGGCAAGCGCCAAAAATATGTGTAAAAATGTGGTGACGAAGTGAATTCGATTTGAGATGCCAGAAAGGCCCGTTAGAGGTCAGTCATTTGTACCCTTTTCAAAGATTGCTGTTTTGATACTTTATCCTCGTTTTATAACTGAGCTTAATCGAGAAATGTCTAGGTAACACTTCAATACAGCCGACATCACTTTAAACAGCGGAAACGCTGTTTAAGAGCTTTTGTGGACACCTTCTGTGAATTCATTCGGGCCACCATGTTGAAACCTCAAAAAAAAATCGTGATAGAGCGGCCATTGTTACCATTTCAAATGTTTGGGGTGTATTTGATAACTTTTTCTGAATAAAAAAAGATATTTTGTTGAAACATCACTCATGAGGCATTGTAATAGCGTAAGTGCATCATTTCAAGCCAATTTCATGAAAAAAATCATAATAATTTTTTGAAATTATTATTTTTCAATTAAGGAAATGTAGATAATTTGAAAGCGCGTTGAATTATTTCGAAGTAGAAGAGCATGTTTCAACAGAAAAATTTTCTTCCCATAATAAATTTGGTTCAACGTGGACGGCAGCAAGTACATAATAAGTTAGCAAATAACTTTCAGTGAGTTTTATATGTACGCCATAACAATATCATTCCCGATCGTTTGATAATTCAATCTCTCTTCACAACACATCTAACAACACCATAATAGCGCAAGAAGTATTCATAAATGTAATTGTTGGAAGCTATCATCCAGTAATTTTCATCTGTCACAAAAATGTCTAACTCTTTAAATGTTTATATAGCCTTTCAAACTCAAATATACCTCTGTTTCCAATCAACTGAGAAGATACTATATTGAGTCAATTGCGAACACCTTAATACGGTTGCTTCACAACTGCAACTCCTAACCCATTCATAAAACAACTTTATAAATGCTTACTGACAGGCGGTCTACGGCAGCTGCTAAGAAGTTTTGTAATGTGATTTATAAGAACTGATAGAACAAAGCGGAGAGGTTTTCATATTACTACATAAGCATCAATATACCCTTTACAAATCTTGTCGAGGCTGTATAACTTGTGCCTATTTTGGATGTATAGGTACTTCATTAATGCTGAAACAGTGTTGTCAACTCTAATTTATACAGTATTAAAGTTATATTAGATTGCTGTATAACTATTGTTAGAGTTTTTAAAAAGTAATTTGTGCCACTTGGGTGAGTACTAAGAAGTACACAATATAATAGCATCACAAAAATGATTAACCCCCAACGAAGTGGGCACGGGTCAGCTAGTTATATGTAAAAATACCTGAGTTCCTAATAATATCATCACCCTTTGTATTTGATTTCAGCACCATATTTGAAGCCATGTAAGAATGATGCAGATTTTGATGCATGTGCTCTGAAACACGCAAAATTGGCCCTTCCATATATTTTGAAAGGGGACAAAAAATACGGCATCCCCAGTTTCAATCCTTTGAAAATAACCGAAGTTGCTTTGGACACTAGTGGAAACCTGAAACTCAAACTGAAAAATGTCGACTTGTATGGATTTGAGAGATCGAATTTGAAGAAAGTCAAGTAAGTTTGATGAAGTATTGTCAAATCAGTTTCAGGTTATACCTATAGTGACGACTGAGGATCATAAGTGGTACAGGCCCTTTTCTCCACTCATATATCTCTCCACCGATTAATTTTTGGAATTGTCTCGCAAAATACACCATGCTATAAATGTTTCACCTCAAGATTCTTCATCTTCCTCTTTGAACACTATATTCTCAACATTTTGACAGTGAATACTTCCATTTTCAGGAAAGTGTATGAGTGAGAATGATTGTTAAGGATGTAATTATTAACATTTAAACAAATGATATGTATTACATATGTGTGGGTAAAGCACAAATGAACGGAAAACACCAAACATTCAAAATTATTTGTCATTCTGTTCAAATCAATATATTTATGAAATATTTTGAATGTGTGGAGAAATCCACGAAAGTATTCCAAATGATGAAGGATTCGTCATTCTCCTTTTCAGAGTCGATATTCCTGCTAAAAAATTTTTCTTGGAGTTTGAAGTAGACGTATTAACTATTCTGGGTAATTACGAGATGGATGGAAAAATTCTAGTTTTGCCACTTAAAGGAAATGGGGATGTCAATATAACTGCACGTGAGTATAATAATTCTCAACGCATGATTTTCTCAGAAATATATAAATTTTGGATACCTGACAGTATCATACCGTTTCGATTTATAATAACAAATCTTTCAAATGGAAGAATGCTTTTTTCCAGTGAGACCACTGAAATATCAATATATTTAATCAATTTCGATTTTCATTTACAATGAAAGAGCAGTTATTTTCACGTGTTTATTATGAATATCACTAGAATTTTGATACATCAAGTAGCCTAGGAATCCAGTTATCAAAGAAACCTAAACGAAATTTTGCAAACTTCCAGATCTTTTCATAAAACGGTCTGCTATGATGATGTGCGACCTACAAATTGAACTGTCGTTCAAATTATAAATGAAAATAGCTGAGGCAATATCAAAATTACTGCCACAAAAGTTGGAATTAATTTATGAGAGAGAATATCTTTTTCGATGCTGATGGTAATGAGCAAGAATAGGAGTGCAAAAGAGTTCTGGTTGAATTCTATAATGCAATTTGGTGTTCCATAATAAAAAATTCGAAGAATCAGTGTTTTATTATGAATTGTAGTTTGTTGAAGAATCAAAAAGATGATAGTAGATCATACCACGAGTCGAAAATAATAGTCATTATTGCGAGTGATATACTCTAATTTATTTACGACTAATTTATTTATACATCGTCTGGAGGTGTACCAGTAAATTATTCTTTAGTTTCATCTTATTGCAAATACACAAACACTACCTACGCTTTTGACAATGACACTTTGGAAGATGGTTATATAGTTTCCATGGTAAAATTCAATTCAAAAAATGTTTTTGGACACTTTGATGTTTAATTATATCGTATCCATGCTAATTCAATTCGGGAATTTTTTCATAGCACTACAGAAGGGAATAAAGACTATAAATCCCTCGCCATCATTCCCATTAGAGAATCATATATAGAATTATAACTGCAGAAACCATAAGTATAATACTTACCTTACGGATTAGTCGTGAATAAAAACAATTGATTCATCGCCAGTATTCCCTAAGGAAATAATATATGGCATTTCACTGCAGAAACCATAAGTGTAATACTCACATTATGTATCAGTCATAAATAAAGTACCTTATCTATTATTGCGGATAAACTGATGCTTTATCTACCCACATCACTGAGGGTCAGTTTCTAAAAATAAAAATAAAAGTTATTTGTCAGGTAGATCTAGGAAATAAGAGAGTACCCGTGAGTAATAATTGGTAGTGATAAGGATGAAAACTGTTGATTACTTCCATCTGACAGAAATCTTGAATTGAAAAACCGGTACTTAGTTTATTTTAACGGTCTTCTTCAATGAACTGGTGTTCAAGGACTTCGTACAATCACGACAACTTGATACAATTCAAAAAAAGATGAAAGGAAGGGTTTTTCGTTGATTTATTGTTTTTACTTATTATCAGTTACTGGTCGAAAGACGCTTCCTTGTAACCGGTTCATTTTTCCTACGTGCCTCTATAAATAATAAGTATTCGATTATATCCGTTTATTTATGACAAGCGAAAGGGTTCATGATCGAGAGCAGATCATTTTCTCTACTGCTCGTATGTTTTTCTATTTTTATTGAGCACTTCCCCAATAATCATATTTTTTACAGATGATTTATACGTGACATATGACTTCAGCTATACAATAGTAGAAAGAGATAGAAAACATTACTTGGATATTGGTAAACAAAATGTAGATTTCACGATATCAAGGCTCCACGTTGATTTCGAAAACCTCTTCAATGGCGACAAAAATTTAGGTAAGAATTTTTTCTTTACAACGAAGCGAAGTGAATAAGTTGAGTTGACTAGCTCGGACAAATGGTGCAATGTATTCGTTAACAGATTTTCTAAATTTTCTTGGCATAATCTGATGAAGAATACGTGTGCATCTCTTGTGCTGCGAGGAAAAATCCTGGCTTATCGAGTAACATAGAGGGCTTTCCGAAAAAAAATGTTTAGCTTAACTTTTTCCATCGGCTATTTACCTTGAGTATTCTTTTTCTCCATTATATCTTTCATACGATGTATCACACATGGACTATAGCAGAGGTTCTCAAACTTTTTTTTTCTCATAGACTCCTCTCAAAATTTCGCTGGTTTCAGTGGACCCCCTACAGCTTAATTCCTACCATATTTCCATATTTCCCATTATTGGTCATGCAAACGTGGACCCCCGTCAAGACTCTCATGGACCCCTAGGGGTCCACTTGGACCTCTTTGGGAATCAGTGGACTGAAGACTTGAAGAATCTGAAACGAAAGTTCTTTCGGGAAAGCGCTGTATAAAACTTGTGCACAACTAACCTTCGGAAAATATTTTCTGCTACTAGATAGGTCAGGTTTTTTGGCGTCCCTTCGGAGACATCAGATAATTTTGAACACAAATCATGACTGAAAAATGATCTCATTTACACTGTTTTCCACTTGTCGATGCAAGCTGATCCGTCCTCATCAAATATTTGTTGTCAAGAGTGATGGTCGCATGGAAATATTGGTTTTCATCATTTATTCTGTTCTGTGATTTTCACAATCAATTGGAAGATTTGATGAAGCAATTTTTTCACGGACATTCGAATCCCTTATTGAAGGCGATTCATAGGGCATGTTTTGCAATCCTCCAGTTCACTTTCAGCTGGAATGAATCCTACTGAACATCGAATTGTAAAGTGAACAGATTTTCATTATGAACAATTCTTTTTTGTTCCCGTTTCTCCGAATCAACGAATAGAAATCACATCTCCTATGAAAGAAGTTGTTCTAAGCTCAAATAAAAATGTTTAAAAAAATGTGGTCTTGATTACAACAATTTTTCACAACAATTCATTGAAAAATGAGAATGACAAGAGGAAAGATCATTATAGCGAGAATTCATACATAAAGACTTATCTTTGCATGGTAACTTCAATGTGAATCCATTCATATTTAACAAAAAATCTTCCTCATAGATCCAAACGCCTATGGATTCGAAATGGACATCCATTGGACTTACACTTTCGGACGTTAATGTGAATATCCAAAAATGCACATTCAATGTACGTCTATATGTGTACGTTATTTGGGAATTTGGGACTATTATAAGAATTCTACACAATGTTTATATATGGGTTTTGAATCTCGAATAAACAGCCACTAAGTTCTATTATCATAATATTCATTTCATTTATGTGAAATTCAATCATCTCCGGATTCGAGAGAAAATAACTAATTGATTGTGGATATAATTTGAATATATTCAAATTAAGCACCCATCGTTCCGCCCTTAAGAATTACGCCAAAAGTACCTACTTGATCTATCGGTTCGGTAGTTCTGTACACTGTACGCTTTCATTTCGTCTTCCATTTTGTGCAGAGCAGTAAGTAGTTATCACCCGACGCACCAACTTGTCGACTAGTTGAGTATATTAAATATCGTTTACATTGTTTCTACAATTAAGTTTTGTGTGTTGTTCCTGTAACAGTATATTGCTTTCAAAATAACAAGCATTATTCTGTGGTGCTGTTATCTATTGTAGAAAGAAGTTGTTGTAGGTACGTGACTATTTTCAGTAAAAGTGAGGTTATATCATACTCACTTCAATCAACCAAATCTTGAAAAAAATAGAATTATTTTTCTTATCAACCTAGAACATGTTTTCTTCAGAAGCTACTCATTGGAAAAATATGAATGCAAACAATAAAACAGTTAAAGAAACCATGATGAAATGGGTGGGGGGGGGGGCAAAGGAGGGTATTTCTTTTTCCGATTTTTCAATTGACATTTGTTATTAATATGTAAGTCCGATGTATATTCATTATAACCAATATGTACATCCAAAGGATATCCATCCTATATACATTGTTCGCTCAAAAATGTCCAGTTATCAAGATATTTATATCGATTGAACAAACAATGTACGTCTTGTGAATGTTTCATATGGACCTCCATTGGATGTCCGTGGATATCCATAGAACGTCCAGTGGATGTACAGAAGTACAGTACAGAAGATATTTCACGCCGAACATTCTCGAACACAGGAACGTCGATATTTCTACAAATATTCATCATATTAAGAACAAAAAGCCCCAGGTCATCCTTCCATTCCATAAGAATAGCAAATTAAAATCATTGGCGAGATGATAGTGAATTATCAACAGTCTATTTCTTCCGTTGCGACTGTTCGAGTGGTATGTCTTTCTACTGTGTGAAAACTCTTGAAAAGGAATGAAGTATCATCCATACAAAATCAAAATTGTACACCAGTTTACTGAAGATGACCCTGATCAAAGAACAGAATTCTGCGAAATCACGACGGAAACTATTGCAAGGCATCCTACCTATCTCCACAATATTTGTTTCAGTGACGAATGTACATTTTTTTCCAACGGCAATGTTCATACACAAAATTGCCGTTATTGGCCAACCCTCAAATTTTCTGGAAAACTCATACTCAATATTAACGTTTGGAAAGGAATATTGTGAAACCATACTGTGGGACTTGTACTCATTGAACAAAATTCAACAGAGGAACTGTATTTGAATGTGATGGAAACTACTATTGACCCTTTATTCACCGAAATTGTCGAAGCAAATCCCAATGAATTCGATATGGATATTGCATTCCAACAAGTTTGAGCAACATCATATTACTCGAGACAAGTAATAAACAATTTGGATAATACTTTCTCCGGTCGTTGAATTGGCCGTAGAGGTCCTAGGGAATGGCCAGCCCACTCGCCAGATTCGACGCTTTTATACTTCTTTATGGGGCTATTTCGAGCAAAAAGTATTCGAAACTGAACTTGCTTCAATGGCAAAAAATAATAAATATTTGTTGAAATATGACGTTCCAGTGTTCGAAAATGTTCTGCGTGAACTATAGTATGGAATGTTCTTTTATATCAAGGAGTTCAATGCAACCATTTCGACCGTCTTCTGAACTTAACTCAGTTTATTTTCACAAATTATGAAGTTGAAGGTCGATGTTTTCAGGGAATTATCAATTGTTCCACCATGTTGTAGCATGTGAAGATATTGTCTTTATATTCTAGGGTTGTGCAGTATTCGCCAGGAGTTTCAACAAGATGTGTCACTAGACCCCCTTTTCATTTATTTTTTGTTTCTCAGCTAGAGCACAGTCGATATCTTGAAATTTTCATCGGTAAATTAATTCTACTCCAAAATATAGTATTCATGCATATATTCCACTATCCCGAGTCTCATTTTTTGAATTGGTCCGTTCATAAAATAAAAGGGGGTGGACATTTAAGAAAGCCACTGTATGATAAAATACATAGTTCATATTTTTTTTTTCATGTAACTCGTTATTTTTGTGAAATATTGATACATTTACATTAAATTTACCATGCTAATATTATTTATCAGGTATAAATCTTTTCTCTGAAGATGTTTTCCCTTACCCTTCAAATTTATCACTAAATTGTTAAATTGTTTAAAATTTGTTGTAATCAAGATCGCACATTTTTTGTTTTTCAAATCTTCTCTTCCTCTTTCCTCCCCCCCAAACTGTTAAAGAAATATTGTATACGTCCGTACTAGTCGTCAACTGATTGCGACTCAAGATGTATAAAAACCTTGGGGTGTCAACTGCTATCTGAGAGCTTACATTTCTTGACGGTAGGACGTATGTTACAAAAACGATTTCCTAGAAAAGGAAAATCACATGGTCTTATTGACTAACTCTGGCGAGATGTTTCGTTCATCAGATGAACACAACCCAAAAGTTGCCTATATCGAAAGCTAACCCTTTCAACACATATTTCAAGAATGAAAGATAGCTATAAATATCCGAAAACCAAAATTGATGCCATTTAATAATAAGTTCTCTTCAATATTTTCCTGGATGTTCTGAGCTCATAATATAAAAATTAATGACTTAGTTATGTTTGAAGCTAGCGCTGAATTGAAGAATTACCCAACAGGGTTTGAAAATTATTAGTTATGACGTGACAAATTTATGAACATAACCAAGAAAGCTGCCGTCGGGTGGGCAGGAAGTGTGAACTGGTCCCTTTTTTGCAAACTCTCGAAGATGTTCTTTCGATGAAATTTGCCGAAAATCAATTATAAGAGATATCGAGAATTTGCGGGCTCGATATTTTTCAGGTATGATCAACGAACCAGGCTTTTATCCATTTTGTGTCGACTACCGCTCGATTAGAGGTAGTAAAACCGCCTCTTACTCTCAATTCTTCTACAGGTGACAATACTAATGAAGTCCTCAACAGAGAATGGAAGACTCTTCTGGTCGAAATGAAGCCTTCAATCGCAAAAACCATTTCAACTATTGCTCTTTCTATCATCAAGGGAATTTTTGATCGTGTACCCCAGGAAGAACTTCTAGCACGTAATGATTAAATGTTCTGCTGAAAGAATAAATATTTGAATTTGTTTAGTTCTTTTTTCATTCTCCTACTTGGCTACTGCGTGATTGAAGTTTCTTTCATTTTCACATCAAAAGTATCAATTCTATCGATTTTTCCCATGTAGCCATATCACATTGACTGGTTCAATACTGATAATTTATGAATGCAAACCGCATATTGTGATGGTCAAATTTAATGAAATATTGGTTAGGTTGCTTATTTTTAATATCTGATAATTACCATGTCAGATTATACAATTTCAACAATGGCCACGTTTACATCGTGCGCTAATTTGGTATTCTGACCAAGTTGACCATACAAAATTGAGATCAAGTCAATAATTTACTGCCTGTTTACACCATGTTGAATTAGTAAACAGTTTGGTCATGTTTGGTTCTTATTTGGTAAACATACCACAAAATGCGACAGAAGTATAAACAGCTTTGCAACTCTACTAACACATAAAAACGTCAATAATTCATGGATTCATAGATTCAGATTCGAATTATTATATTTGCTCCGAAGCAACATTTTTGCAATTATGGAAATGCACTCATTTTGTTCAATTGAGCTTGGTGCAGGAGGGATAAAGGTTGAAAACATTTCCAGAAAAATGTAAAGTCAAAAAACTTCAGAGTCGTACACAGCGACAATAGTACTCGAGAAGTAAGCCAAAATCTATGTTTATTATGATTAGTTCAATCGGTTAAAGAGTGAAATGAATCCCTCTGTGTACCTTGGTGAAAGCAGTCTAGCCTTCAACTTTTTCATCGGTTATCCAAGGAAAATATCCGTTTTAATACCATTAGTACTTGAATTATTCCCGGAAAGTCTTTCGTGCTCACGAATATTTATATTAATAGATTCCTAGATGAATGTCTGATTTGAATATACTTCTTCAGGTGGTACAGTAGTTCAATAAAAGCGCATTCTTTATTTCCATTCTTCGTTATTATTGCAGTGCAATACATACACAATAATTGAAGCAATAATTGAAACTGAAAAAGGGGGCTACATCTATTCATAAACTTGTCAATTTCATTTCACGTGATCAAAATTTCAGTGATGCCAACCATTAAATCCTAAATGAATGCGTATGAAGAAGCTAGTGGGATCCCAATGCTAGTGACTGCAAAAAAGTCACTAGTGAGGCAGGCGAAGGCTTTCTTGAAAACTAAAAAGTTCCGCGAGAAACCCTTTTGCCCATTTCCATGGCCTTCACGTGTTGTGGATAATCGGCCGGCCACTGATCAGGTGGAATCCTTCTGGAGGGGTATTTACGAACATCCGCAACCACTCCAGTCCTGACGCAGTTTGAAGCTTTCTGTAGAAGGCTTCAACAGCCTGAGCCCGAAATACTGCGTCAACCGAGAAAGGAGTTCGGAGAGCTCTTGAGAGTTCAAAGAACCTCACTGCTCTGGACCCTGATGGCCTGAATAACTATTGGTTAGAAAAGTTGAATCGGTAAAATTTTTATTGAAATCACACAGTTCCATTTGGTAATTTTTTATTTCTATACGTCATCCTCAACTTACATTTGTGATCTCTCATATCTAAGGAAAAATATATCGATACGGCACTTTTGCCGAGATGTTCTCAACAATGGAACTAGCAACTCTTATAATTGTTCTGCATATTGATGGTTTGAGTTCGTCCAACACAAGCCTCCATTCTTCTTCCAACAACTTGTTGGTATTCTCACCTAAAATGATAAATGGATTATACTATTCAGAGACACACCAATAAATTTGGGCTGAGCGCAAGGACATATTTTTTATGAATTTTCACATCAGTGATGGGTTTCTGAGAGGAGAACTATGTAGCTTGCCCAATTTTTCATCCTTTGGGGGGCTGCACCCCGACAGTGCTGCCTGGGTTCGCTTATGATATCAAGTTCCACAAAATTTGGAAAACAGCTTATCCTTGTTTGATGGAAACTACAAGGTTCTAGGTAAGATGCACAACAATACTATTGTTGGAACTTTAGCTGTAAAAGTTTGCTAATATCGGCGACGTATGCCTATTAAGATTATAGGCTTCATGCCCTCTTCCATTGAGTTGATTCTGATGACGCTTGGATATACATATATATATATATAAATATATATATATATATATATATATATATATATATATATATATATATATATATGGGGGGCTGTGTTCTCTGGTGTGAGGAAAAAAAGGTGGGTTTGGCCCCCGCCCCCCCCCGGCGGGGGCCCCCCCCCCCACACACATCGGAATACAAGTTTCTGAGAAAATAATTCTCGAACATGACGACACTTGATAATAAAACTTCACCTCGAATTGAGATGCAAATTGTCAGGAAACAAATTTAAAAATCGATTTCAAACATATTTTCATTTTGCCTCAGAATAATTTAGTTAATGAAGATATGCCTATCTATAGATCCTATGTATTCCCCTTCGGTAGTGCACATAAATGTCTTCAGACTATTGGTGAGTACAAAAAGCGGGTATACAGCTCTGAATCAAAAAAATAACAAAGCCAAACAGAACCATAATGAAAATTAGAAAGACTAAAAAAAATCGACATCAAACCAGTTGACGTTTGTATTTACTGACATTTGACGTCAATTGGTGATGAAACTGAAAAACACATTACATGATGTCCGATCGGGTATACAGATGTGGTCACAGATATTTGTATGAAAGGTAACGATTCAGTTGGTACTGTGTTTTCCTAGCAACCATAGTATCCAATTAAAATAGAATACATATATTGATTTTTTTGCATATATTTATATCCCGATGCAATAACGTACTAGTATGACATAAAAGTTGTCATGCACCACGGGTTCGAATAGATATATGATATCGGGCGACTTACAAAACCTCGGGCCAGAAGCTCTGTAAGGTATTCACCCTCAGGGCTTAATCATCTACTTCATTCTCTTGGTAAATATCATGTTATGCTTTGGCTGAAATCCATTTGATTATTTTTATTTGAATTTCACTTTTGAATCTAATCAGAACAAAAAAATAAACTGTTCGCTCTGAAGGTTTCCTTAGCAACGCAGGTCTAATTGTTGTTCAAAGTACAACAGTCTAATTAACCACCGATAATTTTCTGACTTCAATATGTTTATAATTATATCTACCCACACAGACGGCCGCCAGTGATTCGGAATGTATTGTGAGTAAGCCATTACGTCACAGCTGTCAGGATGGTAGGAGTAGGAAATAGTTACTATGCAACGATCATGTAATAACCATTACATGAGAGTTGCTTACGCTATTTTATCTACACCCGATAAATAGTGAAAAACTACAAACATTACATTTATATTGCACACAATAATACTAATTAAACAAATTTCTTCGAAAAATTGTACAAAATTGTAATTAATGGTATCACTTAGAGAAATAAAACGATGAGAAATGAAGAGAAGATCAAAAATTCAAAAAAATAAATTTCACAAGGCCGGAATCGAACCCCTGTCTCTTCCAAGTAGTTCAACTAGCTTTCAGCGTCTTAGGCCGCTCGCCTACGGAAAGCTCAGAATATTTGATTAAAAAAATAGAGAAACAAATCATGCATTTGTCAAATGAAAAATTGAATCATTTCAACTTTATTTCTGGCGGTGAAGATGTCGAAGGTGATTCTCCCATATCGCTGGTATGAGACATTTTGTTGTGATTATCGAAGTTTGGCTATATTCTTCAAGAATTCAATACCTAAGTATACCGATTTTGACCTGACAAACGTCGAATGCAGAGATTGCACATCATGCTTGATTGAAAAATATTGGGTTTCTATTGGTTGAAAATCTGTATCATAATGAAAAATCTGTATCGTGATGGATTTCATTATAAAACGGGTTGTGGGCGTAAAAGTGTATTGTTAAAGTACGGGTGTAGATAAAGTATATGGTGTAACGCGGGCAAAGTATGATAGTCATTTCATTGCATTCCATGCGACTTATACATTATACATTTTCTACGGCTATAACAGATAACAGCGAAATGATTGAACAAATTTAATAATTGAATTGAACTGGCCGATACTTGATGAAAATCCATATTATCAAAAATATATTACAGTTTCCTGTATGATTTTCACTTACAAGTGAAAATCATACAGGAAACTGTAATATATTTTTGTTAACAAATTTAATGTTATTGAAAATTCCTATTCAGGTACAATAAAATGAGTAAATACAGCTGTCATGGCTTAAAATTCTATATTCATGGGAGACTCGATTTATTGTGTAATCATAACTAAAACTGTAACAATAAAGAATTGGTTTCATAAGGTGAGGAAATTGAATTAAATGGCGATGAACTCACCTAGTGTTTTGTCTCCACTGAACAAATTATTTAACCGGAAAATCATTCTGTCGGCTGTAAAATCCACACTGCCTTCAGAAGTGGGAACTATGAATTCTTCCCCTCCTTTATTTTGAAGCTTATAGGTGAAGTGGTAATGGAAGTTCAAATTTGCTGGAATCATATGGATATTAATTTTTTTTCACACTCTGGTAGCATACTTCAAAATCGGGAACGTACGCTGCGTGATATTCCATGTAGAAACCAATTTTTTTTTTTCAGTTTGAGACTAATTTTGGAAAACTTTCACAGACTGACTTGCATTCTTTATGCATAAAAACATTGTGGAAATTACAAAAATAATGAATGTATACTGTTCCAAATGTTACAAGGTGAGTCAAAACTCGAACGGAATTATAACGAAAAAATTCAATACAGAACAACGTTTTACAGTATGCCCACTGAAATCTAAATCATTTTTCCGAATTGACGGTTCTGTTTGTCAATCATTTTGCTGATTTTTTTGATAATGTTGACAAATTTTTCACAGTATTCCTTGTAGGTAGATATTCAGTTGATTATTAGTAATGAGCACGTGTTCAATTATTGGCATACTCATTACCCGGATATAATTGACAGCCATACTCCACTGATGTTGCAAAAAACGAAAAACATTTGGAGAATTCATTACAGTATGTCCTCATGAAGTTGAGCCAGTTTATAATAGAAATATTGCAAAGGCAGCTAATTCCATTCCATAATAATCATCGAATTCATGCATGATAACTATTCTCAATATTCCAAGCTCTCCATGAACTAAGCAAATACAGAACTTCTTGAGAAAATTCTCTGAACAGAAAAAACATGGAAATGACCATCACGTAATCAGTTAAGTGAATATATTTGAAGCCGTTTCGGTGGAACTCTTCAAAGATATAAGTAATTTTTATGTAGTGGAAAATCACTCATAATATAAGAGGGGATACATTATTTATCATTATGCTCTCTAGAGTGCATACAGTTCCATCTTCAGATTCGGTTCGTAATCAACCTCAGTAGGTATAAATATTAATCAATAGCTACATTGAACATATTGTATGTTTTGAGTTGAAAAATCTCTCAACTTGTAAAGTAGTTCAATTTTCCACGAAATGTCGATCAAATACCAGTGTATCCCATAGATAATGACAATTTGAACACTTTTTGTCAAATGCCACCACTGATAGTGAAATGAACGTTATACTTTCTTCAACCATCCTTTGCCGTTACGTCATACGTTGTCCAACTTTATCTTCCATGCATGAAATAGATGAGACGGAAATATGACGTCATTTACGTATGTCTGACATGAAACAAATGTCACTCTCAAAATCAGTAACGAGAACATAAAGTGGGTGACATCAGCAAAAAATCTGGGCGTTCACATAGATAACCATTTTCTTTTTCCTCGCATGTCAGTAAAATTTTTGGTGAATCTTTCTACAGACTGAAGTCCATCTATTCGTTGAAGTATGAAATGAGTACAAATAACAAGTTACTATTGGTAAAATCATTGATATATCCTCATATTGATTATTGCTGCACTGTATATTATAATTGTTTTTTGTTCTTTACGTTAACCAGCTGACGATCGTCAACCCTCAGAAGTCGAACTTGTGCGAGCAATCGATCAACGAGGCCTTATCTTTTAACGTGCGATTACCCAGCACGGTGGCCCGGCGATATCTTCCACAATATAATAAAGATGAATTACAACGAATTCAGAATGCATGCATGAGTTTTGTATAAAACATTCCCTATAGAGCACATGTCAGCCCTTACCTTGCAGCTGATGAACAACTGAATATTGAAAATCGTGTACAATATTTGACAACTTTTTTTCTGGATAAAATAATCCACCCTCATGTTCCTAGATACCTATATGAACTGATTAGCAAAAGATCGGATGACCATAACGTGAATATTAGAAATGACACATTCACTATACCAATTCATTGCACCTCTAAATTTGGAGGAAGTTTCTCCTATGTCGCACCACATTATCTTAATGAAGTAATTAATGTTGTTGGCCCACCCATTGCTACTTTTGAGAAAAAATTGTACTCACACTTACTCTGCAATCAAACCAGATAACGATATATCAACTTAATGATAGTTTTATACACGGAGCTGAAATGATGTATGTTACTCAAATACTTAGAGATGCATGAGAGTCGCTTTTACCGTTAAATGCAGTTTTACAACGTATGTATGAAATTCGAAACAAATCAGTTAAAAAAATGGAGATTTTACAATTTATTCATACAAACAAACCTTAACATGCATCATTATATGTCATTGATTATAATCTTGTGGTCGAGTGTGAAATAACATTTAAGTAAGGGCATGGCCCAGCTCTTCAGGTTGACTGACAGTCATTCGATATCTAAAGTTAAGCAACGCCGAGCGCGGTTAGTACTTGGATGGGTGACCAGCTGCAGCGGAATAGCATATCATAGCTCGCAGACAATATATCAATGAGCACAAGATATATTGAGGATATGCCGTCCTTCGGAGGGGACGTAAAGCCGTCGGTCCCGAGTCCATGGATGTTGGGCTCGTTAAAGATCCCTACCTCTGGTTGGAATACCAGAGGGTTCGGCAAAATTTCCGGTTGGGGAAGTGTGCTCACCGGCGTCGGTGATTGGCCTTGGTAGCGGAAATAGGCCGACGTTAAATAAAGAATTAAAAAAAAAACATTCAACTAATATAAGACAAACGTAAAACAGTAGAATACGTCACCAATTATGACGTAACAGCAAAAGATGGTTGAACAAAGTATACTAATTGTTTTAGTGTATATCAGCCTCTTCGAAATGATGAAATAATATCTCCCGGAACAGCTGGATTTTCTGACATTATTTCAGAATTCAAAATTAACGAAAAAAAATTTAAATCCTTGGTTGGGGCATACAAATTTTTATTTTGGAGACCATACCATCTCTATACATATACGTAATTTTTTTCTAAACTTTTCGAGCCTTGAATTCGAAACAAAAATAAAACTTGAAAATATAATTTATTCACTCTCAGAGGAAAAGAGAGGGGAGAAAAAAAAATGTTGAATGTTTTTCAGACCTGGGTAACATCGTTCGCAAGTCAAATCAAAATTCCGTGATTAAGGGCATTTCGACTATCTCAACCCAGGAGAACCTTTGTTTCAGTAATCTGTGGCTGAAGGCTTCTGACAGCAGGGTTTGCAAGTCGCCCAAGGGTATAATGTATAATACATCTATTGAGATTTTAGTAATGAATTCATTCACAGTTTGAAATTGTATAACATCCAGATCACAGCATAAGAAAGTAATGGATCAACATCAGTTGATATAGATTGATATGCTACCCATTTCTAGAGAGTAGATTGTCATACCGATTTATAAATCTTTCCAAGAACGGAAACAGATTGGACCACAAGTACTATTCATTGAAATTCTATATGAAATGAGTTGATGACTAATTTTGTCTCCAGAAGATGCACTACCTCTTCGGGTAGACTACAGATATATCTCTGTATAGATTCCAGAGAAATTGTTCATATCTCCAGACAGTAGTGAAATGAATTAAACATAATAGAAGATTCTCTTCCACAGAGACTTGACAGTCAAATAATGATATCTTACTTCCGTTTGCACTTGCATCACCAGTCCCTTTCACAGGCAAAACCAGGATTTTCCCATCCACCACATACTTAGCCACGATCCTCAAGAGATCCGTTTGAAATTCCAAGTCAGCAGTATGAGCATCCAGGTCAAATCTGGAAATGAGATTACTTTTATTTTTTCACTCCCACTGGCGGCTGCCATCAATTCAGACAGCTGTCAGGAGTAGAAGAAACACAATATGCAGCTCGGGGATAAGGCCAAGTGCGTGCACTCGCGAATTACCGCAATCGGCTTACAACTCGTGCTCACAATTTTTCGTTTCTGCGTGATTGCTTCCCCTCTTAGGTAAGTAATATTATTATTTAATTGAATATACTGAACGCAATCGATTTCGTTCGAAGTCCTTCAGCAAGTAAGCCTCGTTACTGACTCCCTACGCCTTACCTCAGGAGCAACATGGTTATTTGCGGACCCGTCAACCATGTAACTTGGCAGAGTAACGACACAGAGTAATTCTCAAAGGAAATATCTACCGATACGAACCTTTTAATCGTTAGTTGAACGCGGAACCATAGCGCCAACTACCTCGCCCAGTGGTACTATACAGGGGTGCGCAAAAGTCCGGAATAAAATTAATCTGTTTTACCAGTAGAAAATCGCTGAAACACGTCAATTGATTTCAAAGTTTACGCATTTTTTGGGGAATAAAATGTAATATTTTCCTTCAAACCCTCAGCTGCAACCGTCTCTAACTTTTTTTTTTCGAATGCAAACCTTTGTCCTGTATGGGCTCATTGAAAAGTTCGTTAAAAATAGAATCTGACCATACCCTTCCTTTTTTTAACCCATGTGGTTACCACGAAATGAGAAAAAACTCTTAAAAGTTAGAAATACCCACTTAGTGCTTATTGCAAAAAACAAATGAGTGGCATTCAGCATATAATGATGTACACTGCTCAGCAATTGCTAAGGATCACAAGTGCCTGGTTTCTGAAAGTTTCCAAATTTAAGAACAGAACAACGCGGGCAGGCACCACATCAAATTTTATTGATTTATTTGTGAAACTGATAACTTAATCCAGCATCAAAATTCTTTGGAATTCAGTTTTTCACAAAAAACTCACACATAAAATTAGTTCCATTCCAAGCAATTGTTGACCAGTGTACTTCTAAAAGAGAAGAAAGCTGTTATATTTTTTATACCAAATTCAATGCCCTGATAAGAAATACAGTTTATTCACCCATAGATAGCTCTAACTAGGTATTTCTACCTTTCAAGAGTTTTTTCTCATATCGTGATAACCACATGGGTAAAAAAAAGGATAGGGTATGGTCAGATTCCATTTTTCACGAGCTTTTCAATGAGCCCATACACGACATAGGTTGGAATTGGAAAAAAAAGTTGGGGAGAGTTGCAGCTGAGGGATTGAAAAAAAATTTAATTTGATTGTCAAAAAATGCGTACACTCTGAAATCAATTGACTTGTTTCAGCGATTTTTTCCTAAGTTACTTGTTAAACAGATATTAATTTCATTCCGGATTTTTGCGCACCCCTGCATAGAAAGTTTTCATATTTGAATCAAAACAAGGGTTTTTTTTTGTTAATCTTTACATATAGAATGCTTTGTACTGAATAAGCGACTGACGGATCAACGCTCAGCGAAAACCGGTGATCGTAAAGATCGGAAACTCGGAGGGTGTGTTCTTTGTACGACGTAGGCATCCGAAAAGGAATGGTTTTTCGAAATGCCACTCCTAGGGGGAAGAGAAACAGGGGCGAAGTTTGTATGGGACAACGTGATACCTTTGACCAGTCCACTCCAATTATTGCATAAACATTCTTCAGCAGAATTGATAGATGACGTGCTTCATATTTTATTCGGATGTCACTTTGTTCACACTATGGTGTCCAGTTCTAGGTGGTATCCTTCCCCAGTAAGCCATATAGAGGCTGTAAAATAATTGATAAGATTTCAACAAAATCTCGGTTATTCAAATCAATAGGAGATTTGAGCTGTGTGTTTGTTTGTGGGTTTTCGGCCTTGACCTCAACCTCCAGAGTATGCAACCCCCGATTCATCTATATTGAAACCCAGATATGATATTTTGTCATAAAAAATTACATTCATCAAGTGAAATTTCCAGACCAGCATTTTTGAGAACACCTCACACTTCAGTCCAAAAATATGTTAATTTTTTTACCTCCCTGCGACCAATGGGTAGAGTGAATAAAGTTGGAGCAGATGCTCTCACTGAAAATTTTTGGGACAAACGTATACGGGTTGTTCAGATAGGTATGCCAAGGACGGATCTATAGTTTGAACTCATGCTCACTTTTATTCACTTCACCCAATATGTCATCTTTTTTTCACATCTGATGAGTGATGAAGAATTATGAATATTATATTTATATTTGTATTGTGGGCTTCACTGTTGTGGAAGTGGAAGGAATATTCACCCTTATTTCATTATTGACAGCCTCATTGAGTTCAATATTGTATTGGAAATGCTGATTTTATTCTGATCCGAATTTTCAATGTAGCCTTCCGCCACTGAATTGAATTTCCAATTGATAAAAAAACCCATATTCATGACTATTGTATAATATACCCATTATACATCCGTTTGCTCAACCTCAACGATTCCCACTAGTGAAAAATGAGATATTATGTTCTGCTATGTTCGAAATGATTGCATTCACAAATCCAATTCCAGACAGCTGTTTCGACCCACCAGGTCTCATCAGTGACACTTGGCTGGGCTATGAACACAAACATTTCGAACTATTTACTGCTTACGGAATAAATATCTGAAACAGGTACAGATGGTGTGAACCTCCAAGAAGCAACGCCATCTGCTGGGTGACGACCAAAGTCTCAAACTCCCCCTGCCCAAGGCGTGGGAGACCTTTTCCAGCGAGCCATCGTACGGCGAAGCCGCAAAAAATATCCCGCCGCGATCAACTTGCAGAAAGCTGCAACCCTTCACATAAATCAGAATTTCCATGTTGCGAGTTGACCGAAGTCTATTCTCGATTATATTATTATAACAAATATTTTCCGGAGTCCCCATACTAGCACGAGAAACAAAAATTCAAAGGAACATTCACGTTAATAGAATTAACGACGACTTGGTAAAAATAATAGAATGGAGTAACATGAACATGGTGGAATTTAATGCTACGATAACCCAGGCATGTCACTTCTCAAGAGAAGCCGATCCATCATCATTAAATATTCAGATGTCAGGAGTAACTATTCCTACAAAATCAAGTATCTCGATGCTAGGAATTACGATCAGTGATAATCTCTCATGGAAAAACCATGTGAGATCGATCGCTAAAAGTGCTTCCCAGAAACTTGGATTTCTATTTCGTGCCAAGAAATACTTCACTTCTCGTCAGCTTCTAAATATCTACAAGGCTCAGATACGACCTGTCATGGAATACAGCTCTCATGTGTGGAGTTCGGCTCCGGAACATTCATTGAGGCTTCTCGATTCTATTCAGAGAGAGGCAATTCATCTTGTTGGTGATTCTTCGCTCGCGGAATCGCTCACTTCATTGGAACATCGTAGAAGGGTCGGAGACTTGTCTTTCTTCTATAGATACTTTCACGGTCGATGCTCTTCCGAATTATTATCAATCGTTTCCTCCTTGGCAATATCTACACGGATGACTCGACGAGTACAGAATTCCCACCTGTTTGTTGTGAATTTGGAAACCTATCGAACCTCTCTTGCTCGGGGACCTTTTTCTATAGAACAGCTGAGCTTTGGAACTCCTTGCCGAAAGAGTTTTCTGAGGCTTACAAACGTCAGAAATTCAAAGTAAATGTTAATTCGTATCTCCTGTCCCTTGATTCACGCGGTGTTCTTTGAACATCACAGGGCTTCACTTTCGTGTGAATCTGCATATATAAAAAAAATCCGTTTCATAACGAATATCATCATGGATAGGTTACGGGCATATAAGTGTATTATTATAGTACGTGTGAAGAAAAATTATTTGGTGTTACTTTCTTTTACAGCAATTTCATATTCGTTTTGCGTTGAATTGGAGAAGACAAAGGAGAAGTCACTCATCAAAACTTTTTTCACTCTACACTAATAATAATTAAAGATTAAATGACTTACCTGTAAGGAAATTCAATCTTTATTATACGAGTAGCCACGTTCGAATAGACCAATACATTGTAGTCACGCATTCTCGTGCTACTAGCCACTACTATCAACCAACAAAAACATTCCATCGCTTATCAGACTGCCGGCCGTGTCATTACGTTTTTCTGGGAAGCAAGCTCTAAAAATTTGTTTTGATTTGAGGGGTTTGGGAATTTCAATATGTACATACATACATATATACATATATATATATATACATATACACATATACACATCTATACACATACACCTACTTGTAGACAGTACACACAGAGGTGTGTGTGGAGATATACATATACACCTATCGGGAGTCAGTTGTGGAGGGCCTGGTCTATTCGAACGTGGCTACTCGTATAATAAAGATTGAATTTCCTTACAGGTAAGTCATTTAATCTTTAATTATACTTCGAGCCACGTTCTCATAGACCAATACATTGTAGATGTTTGAAGGTAAACGAAACAAATTTTTGCATTGGTTAACTATCTTATAATAAGAGTTATATGATTAATAAGTAACCTGAATATAAATGTAAGTCAGTTCAAACATGTATACACATACGTAAATACATAATTATATATATACTCATTTAAATAGAACAAAATAACAAAAATATCAATAGAACCTTCTATTCCTTCCGAGTAACTATTTTTTTTTTAAATAACAGAATTGAAATCAACTATAGTACTAACAATAAACATTCATAAATGTATGTGTAATGGAATATTAGTTATATCTTCCCAATAATACTTCTAGCATACATTGCTTCATCTATCAAGGGTCTATTGTAGAACCTGGCAAAACATGCAGATTTTGTAGACCAACCAGCCATGTTTCTGATAGAATCTAAACTCACGCCTGCACGAAAGGCTGCTGAAGAGGAAGCATGTCTGACGCTATGACTCATAAATATTGAAGTATCTATTCCCGAACGAAATAAAACTGTCTTTATCCATCTGGATATTGTTTGACAAGATGCCCGTCTGTAGGGCCTCTTAAATGTTATGAACAATTCATTGATATCATTTCTAATGTCCCTAGTGTAAGAGATATAGTATTGTAAGATAGTTGCCACGCATACCTCTGGTCGATCACGAAAAAACGGCAAATTCAAAACTGGTTGAGGAACATCTGGTTTAGAAGTTTTAATGATATCTGTGATGAAAATTTTATATGAGTCTCCCTGAAGTTTAACGTTTGAAAGTTTAATGGTAGACAGTGTTTGAACTCGGTGAGAAGTAATCAAGGCAACCTAAGTGGCAAGTTTTATAGTGAGTTGTTCAAACGATATTTTATCTAATGGATAAAATATTGACAGATATTCGAGAACAATGTGAGGATCCCAAGTGACGTTATATCGTGGAAACGTTGGTTTTTGTCTGAATTTTGTAATTAATTATCTTGACGAATTCGTTTCGGCATTTTCCAATTGGAATTCAGGTTCACACAAGTAGTCGCTAGCCCACTAGAAAACGTAATGACACGGCCGGCAGTCTGATAAGCGATGGAATGTTTTTGTTGATAGTAGTGGCTAGTAGCACGAGAATGCGTGACTACAATGTATTGGTCTATGAGAACGTGGCTCGAAGTATAATGACCTTTCTCAATCTATCCACACTCACCTACAACTTTTTATAACGGCTTTTTCCAATCCATAAATCTTCGCGTCTGTGATTCGTAGTTGCAGATCCGCAGAAATCGATAAATCTATCGCGTCTAATTCCAGAGGAGTGAACGCTGGAACACCATAGGTTTTGTCTCCTTTGACAATATATGGAGCACCTGCTACTGCTTGTTCGAGGACACATTCATCAAAATCGGACGAGTTCTTCTTGCAAGGTTTCAGATAGGATGCTATAAGAAGGTAATACGTATATAGTGGTCCGAAGAAAAGATTATTTGCTCGTGCTGCAAATCATAGGAGTAGGAAATGGTATTTCCATCGTAGTTTTTACTCACTACGACTGTTATAATATACAGTGTAAGTGAAAGAACGACAACATGAAATATGTACTTTTATTAATTAATATAAGGAATAAACGTACTAGTTGAAGGTGTTGAGCACCTACTACAATAATCGCAAAAACATATCTTCTCAATTTTTATTAACAATATTCAATGTTACATTGGTACATTTATTGAAAATAAATTTTGGGGAACTAGAACACTTTTTTCTGTAGGGGAAAAGCTGACTTAATTGACATCTTCTTTGTCTGATCTCGATGAAAGATCTGACAACTTATTGATTGAAATAAAAAGCAATTTTTTTCCCATATTTTCTATTTTATTTATTCCAATTCTCTGGACAGCGCATTTTCCTTTCTGATAATTTAGAAAAAAATAAGCATCGTTGACATTAGTTGGTAGCAGGTTCCAATATTTTTTCACAATGTTAGCATATTCTCCCGTTCCAGTAAATTTTCGAGAAGTTTTTGTTCTAGAGTTCGGAATGTTGACCAAAACTGCGGAACCCAAATCTTCAAAATCGTGAATTTTATTTTGTACTTCTCATCTCTTCTAAAAGCACCCATAATTCCAATGATAAGAACAACCTGCAATTAAAAAATAGAAACAAATTATAATTAATCATCTAATTATTGTGGAACTTACTTTTGATACAAAGTATTCGTTTTCTGGGGCTTCTTTGATGAACGTATTGTTCTCCTTCCTTGTAAAAACTGGATTTTTTGGCTTTGAAAGCATCGTTTTCATCATACTATAGTGTGCCCATGAAGTGGAAGATATAAATTAATTTGATATATTTCCAAAGTAAGCCATCAGAACGTTCTCTGAACGAGAACTAGTTTTTTGTTCTTTGCACTAGTCCATGAATAGGGTATAATAAACTTCATATTTTTCTTCAGATATTTCAGGCACTGAATGTAATGAAGCGTTATTTTCTGCATCCATAATACTTGGCGGAGTTAAACTTCTTTCACTATTACTAGTTTCCATGCTGAACTGAATTTGAAACGCTTTCAAAATATCGTTGTCGAAGAAATATTGAATTGCCACTTATGTTTGTGATTATATTGTCTCTATAGTTACGGCAATGTTACCTGGTTACGACGTCTTTTATTTTATATACGCTACACCTGCTATACTTTGTTCAACCATCCTTTGCCGTTACGTCATAATCGGTGACGTATTCTGCTGATTTACGTTTGTCTTATATTAGTTGAATATTATTTTACACTCAACCTCAAAATTATTATTAGTATGTACCTATCTGCAGAATACATCGCATACACTGGTGTTCCTATTGCATATTGATGTATGATATAAATCGATGATCCTCGAGCAGAAACATGTCCGGCATGAACTTTGATTTTGTAGTCTTTATCTGTTTCCATTTCACTGGTAGCTAGTTTTTGATTAGTTCTGAAAGATATTTCTGGAGCATCAGCAACACGCTATAGAATTGAATGAAATTAAATCAGTAAAGACTTATGGTGGATTCATGCAGCAGTCGTAGCTCGGAAGTCGGAATTCGCAAGTCGTAAGAAATAAGTCGGAAGAAGTTCAGTCAATGACTTTCGATAAAATCGTTCATGTAGCTATTACGACTTACGACTTACGAATTTTGGAACTGCGCATGCGTTATCCAGCACGGATGGTATTGTCAAATATCGTGTATCGTGATTGGTTGTTTAAAAATATGACCTCACCACTCGTCAGAGTGACTGCGTCAACTCGTCCAATTAGGAAAGCTTGTCTTACGATTAGACAGTTCTTAAGATTGCTGCATGAATGGTATATATTTTATTACGAATCAAGACATACGATTTCCGAGTTCCGATCACCGACTTCCGAGCTACGATTGCTGCATGAATCCACCATTACATAACATAGGTAGATACATACGTTGTAGACTGCATTTAACGGTAAAAGTGGCACTCCAGCATCTCTTTCTCTTTAGTAGTCAATTAACTTCAAATTTAAGCTTTGCTCTTTCTCATTATACCGGAAAGGCATTTTGACAATGAAAAATTAACTGAAAAAGGCGAAAATGACCAGAAATACTAAACAAATCAAACTATGACAACTGAACTGTCAAAAATGACAAATAAAATTTACATCGACATTAGACATACGTTAATGACGTGATAATTCCGTCTCACCCATTTCATGAATGAGAGATAAAGTTGGACAACGTATGACGTAACGGCAAAGGATGGTTGAACAAAGTATACACCTCTTTTGCCGTGATGAAGATTGTAACGATTTACCCGTGCGCTTTTCAAACATTTGCAGTATTTGCCCAGCAACTAGTGCACAATCGAAAGGATTATTATAATGTACTACATTTAGGACCGGTTTCTCAATGCTAGATACCTATTAGATAAAAATAACCAACAGATTTCATCTTTATCACTGCCAAACATTACTCACGCGCACTCTCTCTCTTCTCTCATCTGCCTGACAGATGACTCATTTATCCTTGTATTGAAAAACTGGCCCTTAGAAAATCATCATTAAACATACAATGAAGGTATTTCGTAACAGTCGTAGAAAAAGGACGAGTAACGTTTGCTTTCGAGGGGGAATATATATTTTTCATCCTCTGCCTCTAAACTAAAATTTCAAATAGAAAGTGGGGTCGAGTGATTTATCACGTGGAAGAATACAAAACTTGATTTTTAATGATACCATATTCATTGAGAATCACCCAAATATTCAATACAAACTCTGCGTTAAGAGAACATCAAACTACAGTCGAATTGCCCATTTATCGTTTGCTTTTTTTGTCAGACAAACTGCAAATGAGTGTGGAAAACTAATTAAGGTAATAGTAGTTTGTACAATAAGAGTGGATATGGCCAATATCCATTCGATTTGTGATTTTTTTTTTCGACCAGGTAAATATTTCGGAACTCTCTTTCAAGTATTATATTGATAATCATTTTCAGATATATAGTATCCTTTCGATATTTATGAGAAACTTAAAGGAAAGAAACTTTATTGAATTCAATTTTGAACGATACAAATTGAATTAGTAACGTCGAATTAAAAAAAAAGCGAGAATAAAGTCGGATTTGTTGATACTCAACCCACGTCTACAAAGTGGATCGCCTCAGCTGTACCAGCTTGGCCACTTAAACTCTATAATATAAGTTGATTATTATTGATTTGAAGAGTAGACGTAAGTCCTTCAGTTCCACAAAAAAAATATCAATTCTCACAAATCAAACTTGACTCAATAAACTAAAACTGAAACAACTTGGACTTCGTGTTTGTAGGTAGACAGATCACAATAATTGTGACGTTTCATCCTGGTAACCAGGTATTTTGTTCTCTGTGATTGGTGGAATTCATATCCTATCTTGTGTGGATGTGAAATCATATCCCTTCAGTTGACCCGAATCGCCTACTTATCCGTTTGGTGAACTTGGAAGAAATCAGCATATTTACGGGTGATAGTAGAGAAACATTCATTTCAGCCTTGTTAATTCTTTGTGTAACCTATTGTGTTATTTGTTTTAATATCTATCAATCTTGACTGTGAAATGTTCGTTGTTTTGAATGTTGCTCTGAAATTATACCTGTCAACCTGTGGTAGAAGCCTATTATGTCTCGTAGTAGATTTACGATGCCCATTATTCGTTTTATGTTTTCAGAATGACGAGGGACATAGGGTATAATGTTTGTTACAAAAGGTATGGTTTGTGTATGTTGTATGTCTGCACTGTGAGGGAATTGCGATTTTGAATATCCTTCATTTTTTCTAGATAGGTAGGGTAACAACTCAAAAAGAAAAAATCATCTACCACGTAATTATGACTTTCAAACAGTGAACAAGGTTGTAATACCACTATATACACAGCGGAAAGAGCAGTTATCAATTGGGTTGGACATTATTAACTTTACTTCTCATTATTATCAAAATGCATGCCTGTCAATTACAGTAATACAAGTTACATTTGAAAATGAACACTCACGTAAGGGAAGCACCACGGTCTCCACCATGAAATTGCCAACCACCAAAGCTACGAAAAATATTTTCAACATCTTCACTGAACAAGCTGATAGTCCAACTGCTGTTGTAAATGAAATGGGTTTCATGTTCTTCAGTCAATTAAGTCATTGTTTATATACCATTACATACAAGTGTACAACGGATATTAATCGCCAAAGTGGTATCGTGATGCCATAGTTCAATGGAGTGACAGCAATTTCCATTGTTTTTCTCATTGCTGCAGCCCGACTTATCTACCATTCCATTTCACAAATCATGTATGAAACTCTGATGAGGTTAGATTATTTTTATTACTACTTGCCGTTTTTAGAAACAGAAATCTTTCTTACTCGAATAATCAGGCCGTTGAACGTCATCTCCAAATTCATGCCGGCCTGGAAGGCAACGAACTAGCGTACTCCCATGCAAGGAAGGGCGATGCTAGTGATTTCCTGTCATTGGCATTGTACAATGTTCCTCCACATAAATACTGACTATCTGGACTGCAAGCAGAGTCTTAGACATCCGGCAAAATTTACCAGGATTGGCCTACTCAAAGGCATTTATGAGTCCTCAGATGTTTGGCACCAAACATTTCTTAGAGTACAGCAAGGATGATCACAAGCTTTCTCACAGGCCACTGTCGTCTATACATCATAGTTTAGAACATGATGAAACAGCAGAGCATATACTCTGTGCCTGCCCCGTCGAGGACCGAATCAGGTTTTCGGTGTTTGGCAGAGTTTTCCTCCTGACCTCGGACCTGAAAGATGAACCACCAAATAGACTGATCGGCTTCGTCAAAAAGCTTGATTTATTTGGTGAAGTATGAATCCAGTGTGAGCTATAATAATCCCTACAGGGTTGCGGTAGAGGAGGCGTGTAGGCCAAATCACGTCGAATCTAGTCTAACAAAACCTACATAACGAGACAAAAAGTTGATCATTTCTCTAGACAATTTAACTCATGTATAAAATATTCCATAAGCCGCCGCAATTTTATCATTATGACAGCGAAAAAACTTTGCCCTCTAATTAAAGTTGCTGGGCAACGATTTGGTTTTTTAAAAATTTCGTTTATTTTTAAAATGTATACAATTGCTCGGTAGCTGTGCTGGATCAAACGTAAAAATCGAACAATGATGCGTTCTCGCGTTTATATATGGAATATAATGCAAACTCAGCGTCTACGAGCATTGGTAAACACTTGGATTATAACAATGGGTATATTCATTAGGAATATATGACTCCTCCATCCTTAAGATGAAAATAATACGTCTGTGTTATTTTCAGAACAACGATTTGGTTCTAATTGAATGTCAGTATCTCGAGTTGAATATCGAGTTGAAAATAATCTTATTGACTTGAATATTTGTCGTCTGAAAATAAACAGTAATAAGATAACAATAAAGAGTATACATATTGAATATAAAATATAATGTGAAGAATTCTCTTCTGGTCGTCGTAGGCTATGCAGTTGCGTCTTTTCGGCTATCTTCTGGAGATGGCTCAGGTCGTCTAGGTTGATTTTTCCTAGAGTATACAGGGGTAGACTTCCTCTTGAGGGTGCCTCGAGGGTGTCTAGTTGTGGTAGTTGAAGCGGTGTTTTTTCAATGGTAGGGGCGTCATTACTATATACATCGCCATTAATTTTCACTTTGCAATGATAAGGGATGTATATAAGTTTCGGTTGATTGATTTCCTCGTAACCATTCTCTTGGAAAACTTTTTCAATATAAATTTGCTTGAATGGTATAGCAATGAGATATGCATTGGTGATTGGTTCAACGATGTCTTGTTGAATTTGGATGTCTGTTGTTTGGCATTTGATAGAACGATGTTCCATGAGAATTTCAGGAATACAGTCGTTATTTGAAATTTGATTTTCGATGAACTGGATACAACTGTTTTCAATTCTGATGCAGGTTTCATCAGCATAATGGTGATATGTCGAGTTCAATATTATATAAGGTTTTAAGGGTAAAATGGTTTTATTGGATATAGGGATAGGATAGAGATGGAAAATCTCATAAACCTTTTCCTGGAGTATCGGAAAATGAACAATGAACAGAATTCTTTCATTACTATATCGAATTTCTGTTTTTAATAGTTTATAATATAATTGAGTATTTTTGAAAACTGGTAATCCATTTTTGTAAAGAGAAAACATTATTTTTGTTAAGTTTTCTAATTCGTCAATTGATAATATAGTACTATGAACTATATTGAGTTCAGCGAATAATATTGAATCTTCGATATTATTTAAGAAAGATAGCATGTTTTGACTATCAATAATCATTGTATCTAGTGAATTTTGTAATCGTAGAAATAATGTATACTTATTCAAACTTTGAACAATACTTTTAATTTGTTTTTGAATCAATCTTTGATTGCTTGATATTTTCTTTAAATTTTTAACTGTTTCATTCATGAAATCTTGAGTTATAGATAAGTAGTTTTTCAAATCATGATGTAAATTGTTTTGATTTTCGGACAGTGTTGCAAGAGCATTATCGTATCTTTCACCGTCTTCATCATCTAAGGTGCCAAACAGCCATTTATGAATTCTACCTCCTACATTTATGAGTCCTCTTTAATGTTTTTCATATGTTTGAGGTTTGATATTATTGAGTTTATTCATAATTTGTTCAAGGAGATAGTTCAAATGTTCATGCATATGTTGAAGTTGAGGATATAATTCGTCTTTAATAGAGACTAGATTTTCAATTGTTTTTGAATTGTCTCTAATATGTTGTATAGGTGTATCAAATTTTGTCAAGTCTAAAAATTTGATGAAAGTATGTTTGTTGAAGGTAATTCTTGCTTGTCCAAGGAAAAAAGGAAGAATTGGATTAGTCAGAGTCTTCAACTTGATCTGTTGTCCTTCTGTCAATATAATGCCTATCAGGAGTATCATTTGTAGTAGCATCTGAAACAATTCGTTGAGGTTTCAGTTGTTGTTTATGATAGGTTGCTTTACGAGTTTTTAATTTAATATCCTCATTTTCTATTGGTTCAACAGCTCTATAGAGGGGTGTTGTTTTACTTCTCTGTTTGTCATACAAATAGACTTGTTGGTCAAGTTTGATTTCAGGGGGTTCTTTCCTTTCTAAATTGACTTTTTCTAGAGATGCTTTTGCTCTCTCGTTGTTTGTTTTTATCATTTCATTTATTATTTTTATGTTTCTGTCATGTTTTTGTAGGTAGTCAGTCATTATTTTTTCTGTGGTTATATCAAGTGGGTTTCCTTGATTTAAATTTCCTTTAATTATTTGGAATAGTGTATATTTAGTTGCCGAATGAATTGTATTGTTATACCCTGAAATTGCGTATACCATGTGAGATGATATTGATCTCTGTGGAAATTCTTGTTTTAATATTCTAATTTCATCTAGTAATGTCGAATGAAGTCTTTCAATTGGACTATTACTATTAGGATTTTTGGGTGTTACATAATGTAATTTTATGTTGTGTTTTTCACAAAAATCTTCAACGATTTTATTTTTGAATTCACTGCCTGAGTCGCATGTGATTTTCGAAGGTATTCCGTAGTGTGAAAAGAATATTAAAATTCCATCAATAATATTCAATGCATTAGGTTGAATAGGGTATGCTTGAGCGAAACGTGAAAAACTGTCAATCAATGTTAAGAATTTAGTTTTATTTATTGATAGTATATCCATATAAATATGTTCGAAAGGATATTCTCCAATAGGTGTTGGTTTGAATTTTATTTCATATGGGTGTCTTTCATATTTAGACTTTTGACAATCTTCACATGTATTGATATAATCACGGATATCAGTAATCATATTAGGCCAATAATATTTTCTAGAGAGGGCTAATTTCGTTTCATTAATTCCTCTATGTATGGTTTTTGTTTCATGATGATATTTTATTTTCTCTTGTTGTTCTTCTTTATTTATGATATCTTTAAGTAAAATATTACTTTGGATTAATTTAAATGCAGAATTTTTGAAGTAATTTTGAATAGTTGAAACTACAATTGTTTGTAATTCCTCTTGAATTAGTATGCCATATGTATGTTTTGGTTTTAAATAGTTTTTTATTGTATCTACCAAGTTTTGTTGGAAATTTTGGTAGGGTAAAACTATATTAAGTCTAGTTTTATCGAATATTTTCTGTATTGTTACTCGTGGTGTAATAGCATCTCGGCTACAACGAAGGAAAATCTGATTTTGGAATTTATTTAATTCTTGTTCTGAAATCGGTATTTCAAGAACTGGATTTTCTGCACTGGTGTGTTCAGTCTCTAAAGATTCTTCTTTGTTCATGTGATCTGTTCTAATTTTTTTTGAAATTTTCTTTTGTTTACAGGGGCTTATATTTGGTAATAAGTCTTCTGCGTGATAAAATTCAAAGTTTTCTTCGTATATTGGATTACAAGGAAAAGGTTCAAATAATGTTACTGCAATAGTTTTATTAGTATTATTATATATTTCAAATCTTGCTCGAAAGTTTTCAGCAAAAGTTATTGTTTCTGGAACATCTAAATTTCTAAATTGTAATTTTGGAATTAGAATTTCTCCTTGTTGAAATTCAACTGGGAATTTTTGTACAATACTTTCAAAAGCTGGTATTTCAAAAGTATATTGTGTTTCGTGGGGTTGTCTATAAAAGAATGGTATTTCAACATACTCTGACTGTAATATTTGGTTTTTAAAATCAATTCTTAAATTGAGATGTTTTAATTCTTTTAATCCTAGTATACCGTCAAAGAATTCATGATAAGGAAATAATAAAAATTCTATCATGTGGTTACTCTGAAATTCAGGAAAGGCTGGAATAAGTCCTTTATATGGAATTATTTTTTCTCCTAATGATGTTTTTAATTGAGAAGGTTCTTTAAAAATTCTTTCTGGGTAGTATTTTTCTGCAATAGAGGGTCTCAGCATAGAAGTATGACATCCTGTGTCAATAAGTAGTTTTATTGGTGGATTTTGTATTTTTATATACGGTAGCCCGTTTACTACTGCTGAATGCAACTCTATTATGTGATCTCGTTCATTCGAGGCAGATTGTAAAAATTTGACTCATCGTCTTGTTCTGTTGGTTGTTCATCAACTTCATCAAAAGTTGTATTCAAGTTTTCAAATTCAAAATCGTCTTGATCGGGTATATTATTTTCAAATTGCGAGCTAATTTGATGGTTTAACAATTGTTGTGTATTATATGAATATAACTGAGGTGTTATATCAGAATCTTGATTGTTTAATTCCTCGCTAATGAAATTTCTTTTCATATTAGGGTTATTTTTGAAAATGTTATTATTAGGTTTAATCATTGTTGGATTTCGAGAAGTGGTTGACATCGGTTCAACCGGTGCATTTTGATATTGTGGTTGAAATTGTGGTACATGATTCTGTATCATGCCATATTGTTGAGAATGTTGCGGTTGTACGCGTTGTTGAATAAATTGTGGTTGTTGGTAAAATTGTTGTTGTAAAGGTCTTTGGGAGTTTTGTGGTTGTTGGTTTTGTAAAGTCATATTTTGTATTTGTCTAAAGTTTTCATCCTCGAGTACTAAATTCATAGCCTCTTCTAATGAATTTGGATGTTGCACTAAGATTTTATCTTGAAGTCGAATATTTAAATTTCTCAAGAATACTTTCAATGATTGAGATTCATATTGTCTAATATGAATTCTTTTTGTTGGTTGATCCATATCAGGATCTAAATTTATTTTGAAAATCAGTTTACTTCGTAAAACTTGAATTCTTTTTCCAAAATCTAACATGTGTTCATTTTTATTAGGTATTAAAGTAAAAAGTTTTTGTTCCAAATTATCAAGACTTAATCTGTCACCAAAAGTGTTTCTCAATTCATTTTTAATTAATAGCCACGTATTCAATTCTGTTCGTGAACTGATCAATAATTGTGCTCGATCTTTTAATTTACTCAAAATTATGCTTACAATACATTGGTTGAGAATTTGATCATTGCCATGATATCTGTTATGAAATTTATCAACAGCATTTATGAAAATTTCCTTCCTGTTCGTTTTTCCTTAACCTAAGCTCCTTTGAAATGTTTATGGTAAACAAGTCAGGAAGTACAAAGAGGATACTCGACTCACCGTGATGGTACGACGTAGCAGCTCTAGGGGACTTCAGGATGATCAGCTTGTATTCACCAAAGGTCGCCAACTTCTTCTTGTTTCTTCGAATAGCGGACTAACAGCTGGGCTGACGTGTATTCTTGATGAAGGGACACTTCCACTATCCTACCGACTGCGCCAATTAAAGTTGCTGGGCAACGATTTGTTTTTTTTAAAATTTCGTTTATTTTTAAAATGAATACAATTGCTCGGTAGCTGTGCTGGATCAAACGTAAAAATCGAACAATGATGCGTTCTCGCGTTTATATATGGAATATAATGCAAACTCAGCGTCTACGAGCATTGGTAAACACTTGGATTATAACAATGGGTATATTCATTAGGAATATATGACTCTCTTGAAAGAATGGCAACCAGAATTGTAAACAAATCTTTGACGACGTCTTTGTCAATTTTTCACTTGCGTTGTCAAAAGAGTATATCTGATCTGTGAAAATGAAATATGAGAATTATGTTTTTAACAATTGTACTTTTTCATTGAATTATTGAATAAACTAAACTGTATTCATTAAATTGTCGTACCGAATTACACTCGAGTTTTTTTTGTTGAAGAAGACTTGACATTTATGATTCGAGATTAGTAGCTTTCCGGCAAATTAACTCAAAAAAACTGCCAGAAAAAATTACTCGTCCTACGTACTCGTAATTTATTCAGAGACAGATTTTTTTCGTTGGGTTGCCAGTCAACAAAATTCTCATCCAAATGTCAAGTTTACTTCGACAAAAAAAAAGCTCTCATGAAATAACGAGGTAAGCAATTTTTCAAGAGAAAAATTTTAAAATTTGCGTAGGTTTCTATACTACCTATTTTATAAACAATCATTGAAATAATTTAATTTGAAACATCAATTAATCATCACATTACTATTCACGTTCTCACAAACGTCAGTATTGTCATTCTACGTTAATTTATTTACCTATTTATATAAAGTTAGCCACACTTCTCTAGCCATAGTTCCCGAGGTGGTGCAATGTTGCCATATTTTTTTATCATATGTTGATAGAAATCTGTTGATATTATAATTAACAATAGAAGTTGTATTATGAAAATTGGAAAAATATATCTCAATGAGCAATAACATAAAATAATACTACCAACAGAACTGAACTTCTTATGATAAATAGTAATTGAACATCTCAAATGATAACAATTAGAAAATGAAGCGGAAAGAATTGATTTTCATTTGAAATATACCCTTTCTGAGAAATTTCATCTTCCAACTCTGTGAAGGAAGGGTGCATAATAAAGCTAAAATATTTTTTTCCGGTACCGGTTAAGTACTTCTACCATATATGAGCCCTATATATATGGCCTTCAAGGATAAAGGATCAGATTAATAAAAAAATTGACCTTCCGAAATTCTCGAGCGCGTTAGATTAAGGTAGGGTGAGTTAGTTACATCCTGAAACGTGTATATTCCACTAATATGACAATTCGAGAGTGATCTAAACAAGGAGGAGGGCTACAAAGTTGTAAAAAATAGTCATCTCGACATTGCTCCTACAAGTTGCTAGCACCAAGTAGGAGCAGTAACATTCTTGAAAATGCCAACTGAGATGTTGGCGAAACGTCGAAAGTCAATACCGACAAATCAACGGATAAACTCCCAGAATACCAATTTCGCATACTCAAGTATCCGTGAAAACCTTCACTGTAACATAAAAAAAAAAAAAAAAAAAAAAAAAAAAAAAAAATATATATATATATATATATATATATATATATATATATATATATATATATATATATATATATATATATGGAATGGAATGGATGGAAGAGCAATCTCTGCCATGATTCATCATGGCAGAAATTGAATTCTGCCTTTTGTTTGGTTGTATTTTCTGTACCAACAATAAAAGCACTATTATTATTATTATTATTATATATTTAATGAAGCCTTAAAACATCTTCAATATAGATTCAGATAGTAACATTTATAATAGTTTCAAAGTAGAAGAAAAGTTGATCAAAAACAGATTCGAAACATATTTCAACGATATTCAGGAATGAAAAACATATTCAATGAAGATTCAATACTTCAATTGATGAGCTATTAGTGGATGAATATTTGAAACATTTTTCTTTCAATATTCCAAGTATTCTCTTGCTACTTGGATTGGTCCAAAAAAAGATGCCTCTGCCGCCCGGTCTATAATGAAAGAACAAAAAGTAGAATTAATTGCGATACTACGATAATGTACAAAATCTGGGCTTGAAATAAAAATATCAAAATAACCGTTTTTCATTTAGTGGAATGAGTTTATATCACTCAAAAAAATGACATAAACTCATATGACAGATAGTTGAAGGGATATTTTCCTAACATTTTTTCTACTACTTGTCGATGTTGGTGTTACTGAGTAAATAGAAAAATAATATCCTCATTAACGAAAAATTTCAATTCATGTATAATAAAATCATTCCAGAGTTGAGAGTGAGGATTCAATCTACATTATCATTATTCAATGTTTTCATATCAAATTTCAAAAAATGTGATGTATTCCCGCATCATAGCAATTTCCTGATAAGACGGTACACCGAAAAATGTTTTGGGTAATACAAAAATTATGTTTGTCCCATAAGCTAAGTATAACTTGTCAGTGGTGACAGCAAAGTTCTAATCGTTTTGATTCCGAAGTAATTCAGCTTAATTATATATATTACGTGTGTTTAGAATAAACAAATTGTTACTCAGTAACAAGAGAACAACAATGTATACACCGTGGATGTCGTTGATATACGAGGATAGTTCCAAATTGTTAATAAAAACGGCATGATTTAGCTTACACCAGGTGGAAATGAGTACATAAACGATTTGTAACTTTTGTCACTTTCGTAACACTAGTTGAAATGTTCAAAATTATTTTTACCGTTAAACAGCTGTCGGACATCAACACAGTCGAAACATGTGTAAGCAATGGATCAACGAGGCTTTACCTTTCAACGTGTGAATTCCTCCTCGGTGAATTGAACCCTGGTTGCTGTTGTTCGTCCCGTTAACAAGCTGACGAAGGTCAACCCTCAGAAATAGAAACTTGTGCGAGCAATGGATTAACGAGGCCTTACCTTTTAACGTGCGATTACCCAGCACGGTGGCCTGGCGGGGTTTGAAACCCGGTCTTCCGTTTGATAGTCGGACGAATTTACCTCTTGACTTCAGTAAACCAAAGTTAGAGAACATTTTGTAAAAAAAGGCCATCAGCCAATTATAATCGCCATCATAATGCCCTAGGTCGTTGTGATGGACATTACAGTCGAGTGAAAACTATTTTTTCTGTACGTTATGCAGGTAATTGATGTAACACCATAAAAAAACAACAATAAAATATTCAGAAATAAATAAAAGTGTGAAGAATGATGAAAAAGAGTATACGACTTGTAATTTGCTGGATTTGGATGGAATAGGTGACACGTAAGAATCGTTGTATTCAAACGTTGCATTCGTGTGAGGATGACGACAATAAGCCGTGTGATGGGACTGTATGTGGACACAGTAGATAATAGTAATAAGGGTTTTCATTCCGTATCGAATAGTAACTCATATCTAGCCTTTCAAAGAGAAGCTACGGTAATATTTAATTCATACAAGTGATACCGTTATCTGTTCAGATGGTTCGAGAATAAATTCTGGAGGTAGAGACTGTGCATTTTTAGGTTCAGAACCACAGAAGCAAGCAAATTTTCATTTAGAAAAAACTCCATGTTAATCACAGATGCTGCAGCCATAGAAATAGCTTCGGTTTGGTCTTCCAGAGGACGAACGTTCCATATATTATGCAGACGATACTGATTAAGATTAGGATTAAAATATGGGGCTTATGTGCTGAACAGCCTACTACACCGCGACCTTTGCAGATCTATTGTGCGTGCCCTCATGTATGTTAGAGTTTCCTGTCCAGACCCGTCCTTGTAACTAGACTCCATAGGCCGGACCTTAAGTTCTCCATATATTGAGAGGGTTGTGGTTTTCCTCCCCTGACGTTGCAAACGTTAGCCTTGACAGACCTTCGCAGTAGCACAGTATGTGTGCTGAGGTTTCCTCATCCTCTTGGCAGAACCTGCATAAGGTTGTGTCTGTTGATGTTGTTCATATGTTTGTTGAGTCTACAGTGTCCTGTCAATAGCCCAACCAGAATTCTAGTTGAATGCCTATTTCGACTTAGTAGGTACTCCGTGAATTTTGGCGATGGTTCTTTAATGAACTCTTCGGCCTCTCTCATACCCGGCGTCTTATTCCACCATTTTTAAGATTGTTTTCCCTTCCAGGTGCTGTTACAAGTTTTCCGCAGCGCTTTTGCTATACCAGAAAAGGGTTTTGGGCCAATGGGGGAGCATCGTGCTCCTTCTCGTGCTAGTGAATCAGCCTCTTCGTTGCCCTTGTATCCTGTATGGCCTGGTACCCAAGCTAAAGACAGTCTGTTTTGACTGCCTAGCTCTTGTAGCTTTCAGACAATACTGATATATGCGCTCTCCTTCTCAAGTTAAGTTGCGAACAAACGAATTCAAACTCACTTGGACAGGTTAGTCGTGCCGTATCTAGAGAAGAATAAGATCCGTCCAAATCCGCAAAAGATGGAAGCAATCAACTTCTCGAGAAAGGTCATAAACCTGAAGATCTCCGAAAAATTGAGAGTGAAAACAGACGAGTGGATGATCAAGGAAGGGTAAAATGCCTGGGGTGATTTGAACAGGCGACTTTCTACAGGCACATTAATTCAAAAGTCCAGAGGGTGGGAGCTGCAATAAAAAGCAACTATTCCCCTGTCGCTCCAAATTTCAAATTCAGTGTGGACAACAAGCTGCTGATATTCGAGCAAGTTATCAGACCAGTTATGTTGTACGCCTGTCCAGTGTTCTGCATCCTCAAGAAGACTCCTTTGTTGAGACTCGGGAGGATGCAGAACAAGGTCTTCCGTATCGACAATATAGTTGAGGCTTTCGCGGCCAAGGTTTTCAGTATCACTACTTTTGTTCTGGTTTGAAGGCCGTCATTTTTTGGAATTTTTTCCTAACGTTTCACTAGCCTCTGAAAGAGCTGGCCACTCGCGCCAGCGAAACGTCAGGAAGAAATTCCAAAAACGACAGCCTTCAAACCCGAACAAAAGTAGTGATGTCAGTAACAGTGATAGATACATTCGACTGGAGGAGTTGTGATATATGATAGGAGTAGAAACGTAAACAGACCACATATGGAGGCTGGCCCATAAATTCTCAAGTTCACAAAGAGTCCTCTCACACAAGAAATCACCGGTATTAGAGCGCACCATGGGCAGCCCTATAAACACGGACTAGTTGATGAAGCTTTGGGCATTTTCCATGGTTTATGGTTGGTTTTCTCGCTGCTTCTTCCAACATGTTTGCTTTGCAAGCTCTAACATAACGATCAATCATAGCCATTACCTTAATTATTTTAACATATAACGTACCTCAACCTGCATAAAAGCCTGTCGACAGGAGATGTGGTTCCACCTGTGAAGGGGTAATCTTAGTCGAGCATAGTCAGAACATCGGAAACAATCTGCAGATGTGACTTCCTAGTCGATCCTTCTCGGCTCTGTGTTGTCGTATGAAGGTAGAAGAGGGGCGCGCCCCAGAATATTATTTCGACATATTGTCCCGTGAAATATATTAGTGTGTCCAATATATTAAAATTTGTGTGGTATATTCATTTCATTTATACAATCATACGTGTTATGTATCTTATGAAGTACAAAACACAAATTTATCTTAGAACTAAGATAGTAATGTGACGAGTAGAGGGAAAAAGAAGATATTTTCATTTTATTTTATTCTCGTCGAGCAAAAGATCAGGGTTCACACGTAGAAAGGTGAGGCCCCTTTTCTCTTGTCTGCACAAGTTTCGACTTCTGAGGATTGATATTTGTCAGCTGGTTAACGGAAACATCCATTTAAAACTTGTTTTCAAATATTATTAACCGAATTTGCCCATTCCTCCTGCGAGGAAAATGTAAAATCATTCGACATAGTCAGTGGGCATACTTGAAGACTTTCGAACGAATGTTTCTACATTTTCCTCGCAGAAGGAATGGTCGAATTCGGTTTGCTTTTGGAATACCTCGTCCAAGGGTAGATGGCGCAATAACTTGATGTTCAATTATGGAAAGTTATCGACTTTATGTTGATGATGGCACTCCCTTATACTGACGAGTGGCCAAATAGCTCGAAACCAGTCTGCAAGTGTGTCCGTCATTTTAATTGAAAATTAATTCCTTCATTTGTATCGACGAAAGCAAATGCAGGATTCTCTTCAATGAAGAAACCTGCACTGGCACCGGTCGGATATAATTCAATGCCATTCATGGTATTAGCCAGGGAAGTAGTTCTTTTCTGACAGGTGCCAGCCGAAATCCACTGTGTAGGTAATTTGAGACTGGCCTGAACGAATTTTTCGAAAGATTACATGTAATTTTTACATAAATCTATCGGGTTGACTGGAAATCCCTCTTCAAGTATAGAAAAACTTCTCCATTTCTTGGTTTTAGGATGGGTACTTCACGACCTGATCAAGAGTCCGTTGAAATAATTGGTGCTGAGAATGGACACCACATGTTGTCATTTGTTAGAGTGAAAGCACAGCCTAAGCACCGACTATTACAACAGACTATTATTCAGGTTCTAAAGTACCCGCCCTTAGTGTCTAGCAAAACTACGTGAAAATATTTTTCTTTGTCTTGAATATTTTCTATTTTCAAATTGACCAATTCATTGCATCTACAAACACCGTTGATTACCATTATCAATGTCACTTTCGTCAACAATTACTCGTTGTCGGGAGCTTTGTTCAAAAACTTCTCTATTTCAGGTCATTCTAATGTCTTGGACTTCTTTGGTTTGTTGTATCCCTGTGATTTGCTTATTGGGTATTTAGTCTATAGCGACGATAGGGCTAATTTTTTTTGCAAATGTAAAAAATAAGCCAATAGAACATTTCCATCGATACCTTTCATCCTCCGTGAATTCATCTAAGACTCAAACATTTTGAACTCCTTGTAGGCATCTCGGTTTTTTCTGGCAAAATCTGCATCGCTGCTTCTTCCACTTCCGTCAGGATATCCTCAGGAACGTTATTTCCATCAGTTTCCTCCACTTTATTTAAGTGTTTTCTCTTCCAAAAAGCTTCCCTTTTGTTCAGCTGAAACTGACAACCATCAATATTTATTTAAAAATTTACTAACAATGTATCATGCAACAAACAAACAACCTACTTTGACCAAAATGTAAAGAAGTTACTATCGATTTATTCTGACATTTATAGGTTACTGAGACGCAGGTATCCTTGATGTGATCGCAAAACTTATTATTATCTCATAATGAAAACGATTTTTTCCACTTGTTGGATAAAAAATTGTATGCCACCAGTGTGTGATATCAGTTAAGTCACTTGAGAATTTATACCACGAGGCCGCTAGGCCGAGTGGTATTTCTCGCGTGGCTTCTTTTCCACATAACACACTAGTACCATAAATAACTATTATCCGAATAGTCTATAGAAATCTACGATGAATGTTTCACAGTTCACATTGAAGCAGAAGTTGTACCCACTTCCAATGATGTAAAATACCTTGACTTGATTTTTCATAAAACACTGAAATTCACCCAACAAGTAAATAGAAAACTGTTTACAAGACCGAAAGAACTCAATACTCACACAAAATGTTCTCGATTGTTAAACGAAAAAAAGTAGTTAACTCAATGGTCTCGTCTCAGTGCTCTTATACGAAAATCGCAATCGCTTGTATCGGATGCAAAATTACAGTCTACGTTTCCATCATAATATATCGCCACAATTCTCGTAGCTAAAGATGCTTGAGCTATAAAAAATACGACCTTGCACTTTATATGCTTTTTACATAAGTTTCTGAAGATATTCAGCAGAGATATCTCATTGAAACGTCAGAATGGAGGCAGGCAATTCATAATCGGCCATTAATAAACATCACCAATAGGCTTACTATTCGTAATCACAGAATATAAAACTATAACACAAATTGACTTTGATTGTAATATAATTTAACTTGTAGATTGGTAAAGTGCTTGTTACCCTCAGATTTAGATTTGTATTGAGTCGGGTTAATATCATTGTAGTGTTGATATTATAGAAGCAACATATTATTATCATCACTGTAATCAGGATATTGAGTTTGTGGGATTTGTTTCAAATTTTCATACTTCAAGAACAAATGAACATCCTTAATGGAGTATTTTTCACTTCAGTGAGCATATGAGAGATTTCATGTGTGATTGGGGGAGGGTTGTAACACGACAGGTTAACTGTGGTTCATGTGAACTGAGTTCAGTTGTCAAACAACAAACGATTCAATGGCTAATGCTCAGCAACTGAATTCGGTTCACTTGACCCACAGTTAACCTGTTGTGTTACAACGCACCCTTAATAATACAGAAATAGTACATTGTTTACCGGGTTGGAAAAGCTTAACATTCCTGGGCGACTGTGAAGATTGCTAAGTCGAGGCGCAAGCCGAGACTTAGCAACACAGAGTCCAGGAATGTGGCTTTTCCTACGAGGTAAACATACTATTTTTCCGCAAATCGTTTAAAATCCGACAGATATTGATTGATTTAAAAAAAAAACGCGATAATTTCATTCCCAAATAAATGGTGCTTTGAAATTCCTAATAAAATTACTTGGGCTACTATGGAAACGTATTGAGGTTGAATTGTCAAAATTGACGCTTATAAATTTAATTGCTGGTGTTCTCGAAAGTAAAATGATAAGTGATGATGAAATTTCCATTCCTGGGACTCCTCCAGAGCTGGTTGAGGCAGTGAATACTGCTTCATTAGAATTATTGCCAAAGAAATCAAGAGAAAAGTACGAAAATGCATACAGACGTTTTATGGATTATCGCATGAGTAAAAATACGAGTTCTTTCTCAGAAAATGTTGTAATGGCATACTTCCTAGACCTTTGTTTAAAGATGAAATCTTCAACATTATGGGCCAATTATTCAATGCTGAAGTCAACCCTTGCAATTAAACACAATGTAGATATATCTACATACTCAAAACTTCGTCCTTTATTGAAACGGCAAGCTCAAGGTTATAGGGCAAAGAAATCTAAGATTTTAACGAAGGAAGAAATTGAAAAATTTATCCAGGAAGCTCCAGATAAAGAAAATTTAATGATTAAGGTAATTTACAAGGTTTTAATTTCTATTTAGATTATACCTTTATTTATTTTTTAGGTGGCTGTAATATTTGGTATTTCTGGGGCGTGTAGAATGGATGAGTTAGTCCGAATGACTGTACACGATATAGAAGACCTAGAATCTAAGCTTTCAATCAGTATACCTGATTCGAAAACCAACAAACCAAGATCATTTGTAATTAATCATATCTACTTGAATGTTTATCGAAAGTATGTTTCGTTAAGACCAGAAAATATGAACAGTGACCGATTTTTCTTTAAATATCGAAGCGGAAAGGGTTGTAGACAAGTGGTAGGAATTCATCAATTTAAAAAATGCCCAAAATAGTTGCTACTTATTTTAAACTTGGTAAATCCGACAGAATATACTGGTCACTGCTTTCGTCGGTCTTCTGCAACAATATTGGTTGACTCTGGTGCCGACATAACTAGTTTAAAGAGGCATGGCGGATGGAAGTCATCAAACGTTGCTGAAGGATATATCGAAGAATCGCTTAACAATAAGGTTGAGGTGGCAAATAAAATTTTCACAGTACAAAATATTCAAGAAAATAACCCTACCACCCCGCATGTTGTCCAAAATGTTTCTCATAGTTCTAACAGTGTTCCTCCAATGTTCAATAATTGTACTAACTGTCAAATTACTGTAAATATAACAAATTGATCTTAAAAATGTATTCAGCAATGACTTGATGTTTTCAAAATATAAATTAATTCCTTATAAGCAATGTTTTTTCAATCATTTATGTAGAACACTAACAACTGTACGGAAATATCATTTCCATACAGTAAGAAAATGACATTTCCTCACAGTAAGGAAGTCCTGACTTTTTCTTCAAGAAATTTTGACAGGGATGTCAAAATTTCCTAGCGATTTGCGGAAAAATGTTTTTCTTTCCCTCTTTGTGAGTGAAATAAAGCAATCCATTAATTGATTATGGAAAGTAAGGAGCTCTAACGTTCCCAAAAATTTCGAAATGTGCCTCTTGATAAAACGAAATTAAGAATATATTATTATTGAGAGGAACAGCGTGTATATTGAGTGAAATAATTCGTATTAATCTCTCTCTCCAGAGAGCTAGTGAAGTTATTGTTGTGAGGTAACAATAATTGAAACAACGTATAAAAAATAAATAATTTTTATTCTCATAGTAGTCCAGTCATTTCGCAATCCCTCAAATTTCACAATATATTTTTCAAGTTCCAAACTACCTACAAAACAATTGACGATTTGGCATGATTAGAACTCATGTTTAAGTCTACAGGCCTATTGCTAGTTTCCAATCTAATGAAGAGTGGTTGCCTGCTTGCTTCTACATTGGGATCAAGTACTTGTAGGGCACCTTCTCAGCGATCTTGTCGACTATAGAAGATGCAACTGCTGATACAGTCTGTGCTATAGCAGGATTCATTTCTGCCAGTATAGATTTCCATTCATCGTTCATGATCTTATTGGTTTCATCACCTGGAAAAATTGCAATGAAATTTCTATGAACTCTCTACCGTATTGAAGCAAGTTCATAATCTGCCAAAAAATTATCAAATTGGGCCGAAGGTACAATCAACGGCTAGTCTTAATCTAATTCAATTTTTTTTTCCAAATCCTATGAAATCTGGTGTAACTAATCGACACAATTAGTGTGTTCTTTGGTTTTCGACTATATGGAAACTAGTAGAAATGAAATTCGAATAGGATAACGTAATGCAAGGTAGATAGAGGGCAAATTTTGTTTTGTCAAATTTGATGTATGTTAACGTAACTAAACATTTTATTCTTGGGGGAAGGAGCAATTATCTTCTCATATATAGAAAAGTTTTATAATATTTGATATTTTATTATATTAGTATCGATCACATATTGAGGGATCCACTGACCATTTTCAAAGTAACAAGAGTTTAATAATATAATTGCCGGTAGGGCAATGTACACTCATCTATACCACTATTATTGAGAGGTAGAGTTTCTAACGTTGTTTGTAAGGAGTGATCTTTGAAAATACTGATCCGATCATGAAAATTATCTCATTAACAGAAAGCTCCACTATTCATTAGTAATGAAGCCTAAGTGTCACAACGATTGAACAAAAAAATTAGTGAAAAATAATGGTATGTGTAAAGAAAAGCGGGGAGATGTGATACTTTACCGACGTACGCTGTTAGACGGTTGGGTTCGACTGGTACGCGGACGAAGTCGCTAAGTAAGTAATATTTGAAGTTGAAATGGACTTTTACGTGGTATACAGAATGAAAAATGTCTGGTATACCCCGATGATATATTCAATTTCTCGACATCCCTGCAAGAGCACCTAGAGCGTCTTGAATCGGTTTTGATCGATTGAGCAGCTCTTATTTCAAAGTTCAGATCGATAAGAGTTTTCTCGAAAAGAGGTTGCGTACTTGGGCCATATAGTGACCCCTGGGGGCGTTAAACCAAACCCTGAGGAAAACAGAGCGATAAAAAAACTTTCCTGTCCCAGAAACCACCAAAACAGATCAAAGTTTTCCTCAAATCAAATCAAATCCTTTATTTTCCTTAAAATGACAAAATTTTCATTTTGTATAGGAATAGTCAGCACTTATACCTAACTCACAGAGAGTACTAAAAAAAAAAAGGAAAAACGAGCAAACAAATATCTCGACAGTACACACAAGCACAGTGAATCACAGTGAATTATATAAAAATTCGTCTAGTGTATAAAAACAATTAATCAATAAGAACGACTTCAATCTTTTTTTAAATAACGTTAAGTTTTCTGCTTTCTTGATAATATCAGGAAGATTATTGAATATTTTAGGTCCAATGCATTTGGGGGCCTTTTGAGTTGTTCTATATTTGGCTGCCTTAACATGTATCATTTCTTTCTGACGTGTGTTCTTATCGTGAATATCACTATTCAGAATAAAGTCGGTCCTATTGATGAATACAAAGACTGATAATTCATATATAAATAGACTTGTGAGGGTCAGTATTTTATGATTTATAAAAAGGGTTCTGCATGAACTCCGTCTGGAAGTATTGAATATACATCTTAAAATAGCCTTCTGTTGAATAAAAACCTTCTTACACATTGTTGAGTTGCCCCACAAGCAAACTCCGTAACGCAGCCTGGATTCAACCTGAGCCTAATATACACTGATCAGTTGTTTATTATTCAGAACGTTTCTGAGGTTCCTAAAGAGATATACTAGGGAGCACAATTTGGAAACCAGCTGGTTGCAATGGGGAATCCAATTCAGAAATTCATCCATTTGTATACCCAAGAATTTCACCGCATTATGAGTGCTCTGTAAGATGGTATTATTGAGATTCAATTGGATTGTTTCAGTTTTATTCTGATAATTATGAAAACGAATAATCTGAGTTTTTTCGGCATTAAAAAATAGATCTTGTCTGTTGAAGTATTCAGAAGTCAGTTTCAAGATATTCGTACATTTTTGTGTTAAAGTGTCAGTTTGCTTGTCCGAGATCAATATACTAATATCATCTGCATATGCGGTAAATAGTGAGTATGCTATTTCTCTATCATTGTTGTTGATGTACAAGAGAAACAAAATTGGCCCCAAGATAGATCCCTGTGGTACACCCGTCTGAACCAGTTTCATTTCTGATGTTGAAAAGGAAACCACATCATCATGATTGAATTTCAGTGACACACATTGGTTTCTGTTGCTAAGAAAAGAGGAAACCCAGGCATGTGCATTTCCCCTCAAACCGTAAGAATCTAGTATATCCACCAGTTTTAGGTGATTCACGCAGTCGAAAGCTCTGCTCAAATCGCATAAAATGGCAGCAGGGCACTCGCCTCTTTCAATAAATTGTACCAAGTGTTCATAAAAGTTGAGCAAAGCAGTTTGAGTCGATTTTCCTGAGCAAAAACCATGCTGCATTGGTATTAAAATATTGTGTGTTCCAAGAAAGTCGTTCAGGCGCTCCAGGAATGCGTACTCGAAAATTTTCGAGAAGCTCTGTGGGACGGTAATTGGTCTGAAATTTTCAATATTTGATAATTTTTTGTTTTTACGCAAGGGAGTCACCTTGCCCACCTTCAGGCTTGTAGGGAAACTGCCCCGCAAAAAAGAAAGGTTGACCAAAAAAGTTAGCGGTTTTATAATAATATGTAACACTCTTTTCAATAAAAACACTGGTATCTCGTCAGTTCCAGACGATTTTTTGTTTCTGAGTTTACGATTAGTCAAATTGAGTAATTCAGATTCACAAAAAGGCTGTAAAAACATCGTGTATGGATTTATACTTATGCCAGTTTTATAATTGATGTTCGGTTCATAATCATGGCTACTTGGAATGTCACGTATTAAAGCCTGTGGAGCTTCAATGAAAAAATCATTCAATTCGTTCACGATCTCTGCAGGTTCTTTGATAATTACACCATTCTTCTGAATAACTCCACTGTCACAAGACTTTCTACTACTGTTCGTGAGTTCAGATACTACCTCCCACAAAGTTTTCGGATCGTTATCTGATAAACTAATTTTATTTTGGTAAAATTTTTTTTTTGTTTCGTTAACTAGTTTCTGATGTATTTTTTTACTTGCATTATATAATTCAGTTAAATCAGGGTTACTTTTCTTCAGATAAAAAAGATGTTTCAATGAACGGCTGGATTCTTTGACGAGATCGTCAATCCACCCCCGTTTATTATTGTTCAAATATATTTTTCGTTTGGGGAAAGAAATTTCGAAACAATGAACGAAAGTATCATAAAAACAATCGAAGGCTTCGTCGCAATCACCATAGTCATAAATGTTGTTCCACTCTGCTTTTCCTAATAAAAACTCAAAATTATCCAAGCTGCTTCCATTGAAACGTCTCTTCATTTCAGTTTTATTTGTTGATTTTATGAAAGAGTTATCGTTAATTTCTAAGAAGATAGCACGATGATCAGATATTACATGATCAGTAACATAGCAGGTTTCTTCATTGTTGCAGTTTGAGAAGATCTGGTCGATCAAAGTGCAGCTGGTGTTTGAAATTCTTGTGGGCCAACCCACCAATGGGCGAAAATTAAAACATGACATTACATTGTATAAAGTTATAAAATTATCATTGGAATAAGAATCAAAGTTAAAATCGCCGCATATAAAATAAATTATACCAGGCTTATAAAGACCCTCTAGTATTTCACGAATACTGTGAAAAAATACGTCAGTATCTCCACAAGGGGATCTATAACAATTCAGTATGACAAATTTCTGATCATTGAGTGTGTAAGAAATAGCACAGACTTCAAAATGCTGCTCAATGCAGAACTGACCAAGATCAATAACAGTTGCCCTGATATAGTTCCGCGCCCATATCGCAACACCACCGCATTTTTTTGTGGGTCTACAGTAAAAACCACATAAACTAAAATCTGGAAAAACTATACTCTCCAACAGTATTTCCTTAACGCCTATCTCTGTTAAACATAAAAACTGTAAATTAGCAAAGTAGCTCACTTCGGTCTGCAGAATATTCACTTTATCAAAATTGATGGTATTTACATTCAATAACAGAAGGTTTGGATTCATGAAGGCACTATATTCGATTTCTGACGATAGTGTAAAAAATGGCTAATATATGCACCACTTGGCCATAGCTCTGGATTCATAGCCATCTTGAAATTTTTCTCATATATACCAACCTTGAATGATGAATAGATGGTAGGATGTTTAGAGTTAATTGTCTCGCACGTGACCTCGGGAAAGACAGGTTTCAGCTGCCCTGACATTTCCTCTGATGTGGTCTCTGGATCCACTCTGCACACGTGTAAATATACAAACTTAGGAACACCTTTTATCCTCTCAGAGTTTTCTCCGATGAGAAGGTTTCGATGTTGTTTGGATTTTCGTTTTGGGAAGACGGTTTTCCATTCTTCCTGATTATCTTCATTAGATTTGCGACGGTTAGTCGTGTCGTTGGTCAAGTTTATGACCGAGTCGAGAGTGGACTGTGTCTTCGCTTGAAGAATAGCAGTACTCACTTTTTTAGGATCAATGTTGGATTTATTGCTTAATTCTCTCGTGACGGGTTCACAAACAGATGATATCTCATTTATGACATCCAGCTTAGATACAGTTTCGTTTTTGTTGAGTTTTTGTGCAACACTAGGAATCTGAGATTTTTCAGAGGAGCTTGCAACTGCGCGGTCGTTATTAATATTGCGAACATGGGCAGCTTTTCCATCTAATAGCTCAATTAGGCGTTGTTGGTTATTCACTGATCTCTCTAACTCACGTATAAGCATTTTAGATGCTTCCACTTCAACTAATGCAACTTTCAAGTCACATCTCAGTGTCATAACCTTAATGTTATCACTGTCTGCATTTTGGGAGATATCAGTAACAGGAGGAAGAAATCCAGAGTTAATCTTATCGGTGATGAAACTTAAGGCACTTTCACTAAGATTGATGTCACTTGGGATTTCTTTGTTGATTATAATTCGAATCAAATCGACTTTTTTCAGTCGCTGTAATTCTTGTTCAACATCCATAGCGGTTGCCATGTTGCCACACCTAGGTCTGTTAGGTCTGTTGAAATATTACCGTCAATGCATAAATGACTGAACCCTTAACCAAATGCCTGAAAAAAGGGCCAAAATCGAATACAATGCAGAATCTATTGATGAACGACCCGATTTTGCAGTATCCTGATTTCTTTAAGTCCTTTAACCTCACTACTGATGCATCCACATTTGCTCTGGGTGCAGTTTTGTCCCAAATCTCAATGGGCCAAGACTTTTCTATTGCGTATGCATCTAGGACTTACGATTCAAAACAAAACTATTCAGTCATTGAGTAAAAGTTGCTTGCGATCGTTTGAGCCATCAATTATTTTCGCCCATATATTTTTGGAAGATAATTCAACATATTAACTGATCATGAGCCTTTGGTTATTCTCATTGAAAAACCTAATTCGAAACTCCTACGTTGGCAGATTGAACTCAACGGATATAGTTATAATATCATATATAAAAAAGGGGAAGTTGAAAACTATCGCAGATGCCCTATCTCGGAGTGAAATCCACACGAAAGACACCCAAACCTACTGGGAATCTTCTGGAAATAACGAAGCGAACACGTTCTGGGGAGAACTAGGTGACATAATCGTTGAAGGTTCACGTTCAACGCACCCAAACAATACTTTCGGAGCTCAACAAATTCCACTGAGTTCTTGTCTAGAAACTCCAGAGTATCAACCGTCGTTTGATATTCTGACCATCGGGGAACCTCTCAAAGATTCCAAAACTCCTACTACTGCAAATTTTACAGTAGAAATACCTGACTATAATCAAAATCCTTCAAAAAAACGAAATTGAAAATACCCTGATAAACCCTGTCGTTAAGGAAGAGAATGAAAATCTCTCATTACAAGTGCAACCAGATACCGAACGAACAGATGCCTGAACTCGAAGGTCAGAACGTTAATAGCGAACAAACGAATGGCCAAATTGAGCCAAACCCCGATGTTCAAAATGGTAACACCATTCATTCAAATGCCTGTAGTCGCCATATCCATCGCAGAATACGCCGTAAATCTTGGTTCAAATCAGATGATCGTAATTTCGGTGCTGCACTCACCAGCCACACTGAAAAGAACAATGTTGTTCTAGGAAAAAGTGCGAATTCATGTACAAATTTTCAAAAATGATAGGGAGAGTGATATTCTGAATTTTATCAGATAATATATCGCCCCCGGAGTATAATATCATGTTTATTTTGAAATCCCTGCACTATATGAACCATTTTCAGAAGTTATCCAAACATATTTCGAATGGTCCTCTATTAAATTTGAGGGATGTACCAGAAAATTATTAGATGTCACTAAGAAACAAGATATTCAGGAAGTTATTCAAAACCATCACGAAGGCAAAGCAAACCATCGTGGTGTTGAGGAAACTTTGGCAAGAGTAAAAGAAAAATCCCATTAGCCGAACATCAAAGAATCGATTCAAACTTATATAATTCAATGTATAACTTGTCAACAAAGTAAATAGGAGCGAAAACCTATCAATATGAAACTATATATTACTCTCACAGCCACGAAGTCTTTGAAATTATTCATTTGGATACATTTACGATCGAAAACACAAAATTACTCACTATCATGAATAGCTTTTCTGAAATATGCACAGGCGCACCTCGTAAACTATTCAACAGGAACTGCTGACAACCTCATTCAATTCTTTTCTCATCACGGTATACCTTATCGCATTATTTTTAATGGCTCAGAATTCAATAATTTTCTCATATCAGAACTTCCAACGTTACATGAAGTACATTTCGTGTCACCACATCATCCTCAGTCGAATGTAATGATAGAAAGATTCCACTTCACCATTTTAGAACATATTCGCCTACTAAATACTAGAGAGTTTTTTGAAAACCTCTCCAAAAATGAAAATTGTATAGGTACGCAGTTTTCGCATACAATCACACAATACACCAAATTCAAGCCAATTGATATCATAAGTGGACATATTTCAGCTAACGACCCTTTCGATATAGAAATCGATTGAAAACTCTTGAATAACTGCACCAATGAACATACAGAAAGGTCTAGAATTGTGTATGCAAAGATCAATACTGATTTAATTAAGCACAAAGAGAAAGTTATAGAAAGAGAAAATTAAAACGGCGACGATCCGATTCTATTTAAAACGAAACAGGAAACGTTTTTGAAAAAACATATCAGAAAAAAAGATGTCAATAAATTATGGAAACCGCGACGCAAATAACAATAGTCAACCATGACATGAAGACAGTGTCAACTTCCCATGAACAAAAACTCATGGATAATTTAAAACGTCCCCTAAAAAAATATTCATTGTCTATTGAAAAATAAAAACAAATGATCATTTTTTTCAGATTATCTGTAACTCTCGGAATCCAGGAAAAAAATTCTAAACAAAACTTAACCCAGGACTTATTCCTATCAAACTTGGAACGGACAGGGTTCTCAAATCGGTCACAGGAAATTGAGACTCCAACTACGGTGAAAGGTACGATTGACCGATCACAAAATTGCAAAATAATCAAAATAATTCAGCTTTGACCTTCAGAAAACAAAATTCCTTATCCATTTCATTGATCGAGCAATTCAGAAAGTAAGGCATAGCAAGCCTCTCCTGGCATTAAAACAAATTGAATCTATTGTCAAAAACCAAACATACAAATAGAATGCTATGGTCATCAAGGACATCATGAATTAAATAATCACTACTTATGAGATATAGATCAATATTGCAAGATGTCGAGAATACCATACAATTTTCTAGATTGAACGTCCTTCATCCTAGTATGATATGAACAAGGGATCTGTTTCTTGAACTACAGAAATTGGAGTTCATGAGCAAAGATCAGTTACCAATCGATGTAAGTTTTGAGAACATCAGTGAGCTTTTGAAAGAGAACTTTAGCCAAATTCAGTTGCTGAATATCCAAAACACCTCCAGTTGCTGCCGTATACCTATCCACTTATCGGGACCGACCATCAGGCAACTAGACAACTCCAACAAATGGATTCTCAAATCAGACTTCGATGCCACAACCAAAATGAAATTGAAAATTTGGCCATCGGTAGTTATCTCTCCGACATTCCAGTCGGGTGCCAACTATCCTGCAATGACCAAATCATAGGCAACAAAAATCGAATCACTAACAGCCAACCAATTATGCTGCCCGATCTTGATAGTAAAACCTCAGGTTTTCCTCCTTTGTTGAGAGATCATTCATTTTGTAACCGTTGAACCGTTGTATTTTTTTAGTAAATTTGGATTTTTGAAAGAGGACTTTGAGATCCAAAAGTTATATTTAATGTCAAAATTTTCTAGCGATTTGCGGAAAAGTTCTTTTCTTAGTCGAAAACAGTAACCAGCCCTTCGGCGCTGAATCGACTAAAAAACACGCAACCATTAATTACCAAATACGGTTCATTGAGTCCGAACATAAAATTTTCACTTACTTATTTTTTGGTCATTGAAAAGATTCTCGAAACGCATATACAGTCTGGACACATCGAATTCCAAATTCTGTTGATCTAGGGCTACGAATTCATCTCCGTCCCTTCTCTCTATTTTGTAAGTGGATGTGTATGCAAAATTACAATCGGCTGAAACAATAAAATTATTAAATTTAATTTTTGGTCTGTAATTCATTGCTTCCATCTCAACAAGCAAGAAATAAGCGTCAATATGGAGAAATATTTGGGACCTGCTTATTCATTGGGATTTTTGTAGATGATTCAAAAAACCCTGACATTTTGAATGATTTCTTCCTAGTTACTGGATCAAAATGATGGATCCAACATCAGAAATCACAAAAATGGTGATAAAAATCAAATGAAAAATTGAAGACCTATTGTTCTGATATCTAGTTAAGCCGAAATTTTGTAATAATAATATGACTACTCTATATATATATATATAAACCTTGGGTTGGTCGTGACTGACCAGTTGAAAAAAAACACTTCGAAACCACTAGGTGATTTCTGTTGGTGAGGTTGCAGTCAATCTTGAGGATGCCAGGGAGTTAAAAAAACTCTTTGGTATTGCGTCAAGCTTTCGGAAATGTTTATTTCCTTCTCCAGGACTCACTAAAAAATTGTGAAACAATTTAACAAACAATTTTATAGACCGGATGAGACTACTTACTATCGTGAGTTTGAAAGAAGCTAGTTTCTTCATAACAGTCAAAGCTTTTCGGTCATCATATGCAGATAAAAAACAATGTAAAAACATTTAAAAATTGAGTAATATCTTTAAAAACTTAATTGTACCAAACGGCATGGCTGAATTATGAGAAATATTTATAGGTTAGTCACGTGAAGCGTGGTGAAGTTGATGTATGACAAGTGACAGTTGACAATTTATTCAAGGATTTATATTGACCCATGGAATCAATAGATCTATCGCTCGCTTTCTCTGCCATGAAATTCATGGAATTACAAAAGCTTGTTCGACAGAACCACTGATGCCACGTGAAGATTACGGACTATGGTTAGTAGATGGCGATTAATATTACAAGGATTCATTCGAAATGTTGTGTGAATTATTATTGAATTTATCGAAATGCAGTTCAAGTAAATATGTGTAAATGGAACTAATATTGTCAATGTCAGATTTTTTAATCATTACATTATTTTCTCTTTGTATATGGATCATTTCAAGAAAAGAACCTTTGAATACGTTCCTTTCAACATCGATGATCCTGGCATCTTCAAAATTTATTGCGTGATTTTGTCTAATGGCATGTTCGGTCAAAGCACACGAATGCTTGTTACATTTAATGTCGCTCTTATGAGACGTAATCCTTCCCTTCAGGCTGCGACCCGTTTGTCCTATGTGAATTTGGATACACTCTTTGCAATTTATTTTGTATACTATATTTGATTTCTCTAGGAGTTTCAAAGGAGCTTTTGTTTTTGAAAAGAGCTCAGACACAGTATATATGTTCTTTTTTGCAATTTTGATGTTTGTGTAGTAAACTTATACACAAACATCAAAATTGCAAAAAAGAACATATTCACTGCTCACCTGGAAGTAAATACTAATAATAATAATATTAGTTGTGTGAAAATTGAAATTAGAGGTTATAAAAATTTGGAAAATTGAGTACTTATTCGCCAGGAGACAGGAAGTATAGACATAAGAAAATAGAGTACATTGTGAAATTTGATTTATATAAAAACTAATTTGGCAAATAACGAGCGTAAAACATGTTAGAGATTTAGGCAATGTATCTGTGTCAAATGTGATAGTATGTAGGACGACTTGTGAGAGGATGTGTCAAGTGTCAAGTCAAGTGTCATTTTCAAATTTATGTAGAAAATAATGATACTAACTTGAAGAGAGGTCCACTATAAATTGAAATGGTTGAATGAATGCCAATGTAAAGTTATTTTAATTTTGAATGATAAATTATATTAGAAATTCATAATCCTTTGATGAAGTGGAAGTAAATCTCTGTTCAAGTGTACTTGAGTATTCAAGCAGTGAGTGTTAGAAAGTTCTTTGAAAATCCCCAGTTCCTCGAACAAGTCCAGTCTAGGGAAATTTTTATTGTCAATAGTATTTAGAATTTTGGAATTTTTTTGGGACTGAAATAATGATTGTAGATTTTGAAATGCTTGCCAAATGTAAATTTGTCAGGTTTTTTAAAATGTTCATTGAGTAATGAGAGGTCTACAGGTTTTCTTTATGTAACATGTAGAGCAATCAGAGCAGTCCAGCTTATAGAATTCACTACTTTGTAACTTATTAATTTTGTCTTTGGAATTTACTTAGAAATTGCTCAAATTTTTCCAAGATTTGAAGGAAACTTTTGTACCAGGTATGGCGTTTTCTATGAATTTGGAGATGTCAGAACACATGTTTTGATCGAAATACGGTAAAGAAAGATATTTCACTAAATGTGAACAATTCAAGGGGGTTGAGTTGAAAGCAAGTCTGCTGTCTGACCTATCTTTAAATTGATCAATTAGTTCATGAATGACGGAAGGTTGATAGCCATTGTTGACAGCAATCTGTTTCAGGGAAAATTAAAGTGAATAAATGGGTGATAAGAAACAACTACTCACTTGCGGTGATATTGGCATCGCCCTTGCCTTTGAGGGGCAGCACAAGAATTTTTCCGTCCATTTCGTATTGTCCCAAAATATTCAGCACATCCGTACTGAAATCTAGGAAGATCTTCTTGCCTTCTACGTCAATTCTGAAAGAGATGAAAGGAATTCATGGTATGTTTTTATTTCTCTAGTCGAAATTATTGTTTTTCCACCAATATGAGGTTCAGACTTTTCTAGAAATCAATTACCCATATACGAAACTGATACTACTTGTCTTCGAAACTCGTTTTGCTAACATGGTCAACATCTTCAGGAGAAGATAATGGATAAAGTATCGATCAAGCAAGTAACAACAGTTTGCTGTTAGGATGATTCATTTATTCATCCCATATCAAATGGTTCTGGAGTAGAGAGAAAACACACTATTTTCATGTAGCGCAAAATAAGTGGCACTGTTCCAGAACGTTGAATAGTTCCACTGGAATGGCTCGTTGGAATACCTGACATGACGCCAACAGATCTTTTTGTGGTTGAGTGTGAAAAAAGAAGGGAACATTTCACCATATTCTGTACGGAGATCATGTATTAGAAACAATATTCATTCTTTCTCAGTAACAACTAATACTTCCCTGAAATATAAAAATGCAAGTCCTTGAAATATTAGATGTTTCTTATTTTTTCGAATTTTATCGAAAATATCCATGTTTTCAAGAAAGACCGAAAATTTTGGGACGATAATCATTTGCGGATTTCTATACTATTGAAATCAGTATTAGTGAGTTTTTCTATCATTCGATGCAGTTGAAAATGATTCAATCGAATGTTGAATTTGTCTGTCATTCTCTACTCGACAATACCCAGAGCAATATTGAAGATATTGCAGACCGTTTGAGAATATTCAGGCCTGAGTTTTCTAATTCCATTACATATTCTGACATTTATTTCTCGAATATTCGTTAGTAATGAATTCTGTTCTCTACTCCGAGTTTAATAATCTAACGGGAAAAGTTCTGGAGATCTTGCTGGTCATTTTGATGTGTATCACCAAAGACTACTCGATGCATTCGAGAGTCCAGAGAAAGCAGAATATAAAAAAAATGAATGGTGACAAACGGCCACATTTTCATTTTATTGTCGAGAAATTAATTGGAATAATTGGTAGTTAACAGACGAAGTCCATATGGGGACCAAGAAAATCTTCTAGCTGTTTTAGCTCTTCCTCAAATTGTGAAGTAACTTTATAACTAACCCTAGATTTCATCTCATGAAGTTGTTAAGCCTGTTGGCGAAACGCACGTCGAGTGCCAATTTAATCATTTTGGTGTTGAGGTAATTGATCTCTACGAAAAGACTATACCTAAATATTCATTGACAATGGATTCTTTGATTTGTTATTGGTAAATTTCCATCACCAGGTATGAATTCAAAAACACCTAATAGTATTATGGTAGAGTGAACGAATTTTCGCTAGCATGACAAATTGAATTTAATATTGGACCTATCCGAAGTTTTCCTGCAGAATTTCGTTTCGAAATAAAAAAAGTGTATGCGTTACTTTCGCAATACTTTTCATACTGGCCACATTCGAATCCGATTCGGTTGACTCAAAACAATATCAGCTTCAATTGTTACTATGTATTGTAATATCCGACAAGCTAATCAAAGTCCAAACCACTACACCAAAATTATAAATAAATTGGGCTGAATGATGATTGCATTTACTGATGATTAGTTCCAGAATTGATAACTTCAGGAACATGAAAACGCATTCAATGATGTTCCACACGATGAAACATGCATTTACCCCTCTTTATAATAATGATTATAAACGTTTTTATTGATAGATAAATTCACATTGAAAATACCAAGACATGTGCTATATTCCAATCAACATAAGCACATCAACACATATAGCAGTATGAACCTCCCAAAGAACCTACAAATAGGAAAGAATTTTACATATTAATGAAAAAATATTATATAACTACCGATTCCACTTAACACATCCAGAAACTTATTAAAAGGAAAGAAACAAGTGAATCAGGTTGGAACATTTCAATTTGAAAGATACTGATAAGGTACGATTAATTGCAAGAATCAGAATGATATATTGTCAGAAAAGCGTCTTTCTAAACTTTCTAAGCTCAATGCTCGGTATAGAAAGACCTAAGTTCTAATATATATGAAACTAATTAATGGAATTTCATAGAGAATCAAAACAAAGAAACAGGTACAGTATAGCATGCTCCTGAAATTCCAAAAATAAGGAGAACCTACAAAACAAAGAATCAAGATAAAAGGAAAAAATATACTATTTGACGTTCAATTTTAATTTTTTCAATATATTCACTCTTTGAAAATATCTCACCTTCTTTATTGATTCGTACCATTTCGTAAAGTACAAGGTGTTTTATAAATAAAATTTATACTTATATGGACTATGGTTCAGGCCGTAAATGCCGTAATAATTTCATCACCAAGTTTAAATGACAAAAGAGTCTGAAAGAAGTCTACAGGCAACTTTTCCATTGGAAAAAAATGCAGATGATCTGAAGCGGTTTATGAAGAGGCAAATTTTATTGGATATAAATATAAGGTAGCTTCCAGATCTGAGTTCAGTTGAGAAATGGCTTGAGCTGGACTTTTTTCTAGGAATGACATATTACATTTTGCCACTTCTAGACTTTCGAATGAATCGAACAACTTTGTATCATGCACATCCCCAATCATGCTGGGCGACTCCATACTTTTTACCCTTCCGTAGATCATTTAAAAGTATTTATCTTGTATATTATTGTTGCATTCTTGACAACCACAAAGAAATTTACACTCGATATGTGATACAACATGTCAACGGTTACATATTGCGGGGTAGCTATCGTTTCAAATGATCCTTGGTAATTACAGTCCCAAGAATTGAATTTAGTCAATTGAAATATTCAATTTTTCTTCCGGTACCAGTTTTATTCTGGAAAACCTGTTGAAAAATTGTGCAAAAGTTCTTCCCATGCACAAAATAATTTTCGTCGTCGCCTATGGAAATGTTTCACTCTGTAATTTTCAGAATTTTCACAGTCCGCTCTTAGACGAATAGGTACTCACTTGAATTTTTGCAGAACAGCTTTTTCCAGTCCATGAATTTTGACATCCTTGAGGTCTATCACTAAGTTTCCAGCAGTCTGCAACTTGATATTACTCAAAGCCAGTGGATAAAAGCTAGGAATCCCATATTTTCGATCGCCTTTTAAAATACCGGGGAGTCCATCTTGGGCACTCTTCATAACACATTCGTCGAACTTCGGGTCGGATTTCCTGCATGCTTTCAGGTAGGAAGCTGGAACCAAGTAAGATATTAATTCATTGAAACGTTATGAAAATTGAGGAAAATTAATGTGCATGTTCAACTATCTAGAAAACAAGGGACAGATGATTGTTGGCATGTGTATTCATATTGTAGGCTCAAATTTAAGTTGTGTTTGCTCGAATACCTGCAATGTAATATTCGAAGCCTCGGAAAAAATCGCTCAAAAATAGTATAGGTACTAAACATCTGCATGCATACCAAGCACTTTTATTTTTAATTTAATTTTAATTTTAATATGATTTTTTTTGTAATCATTAATATTACCACAACCAACACTAAAATATCAACAGTTATTGATGATTCAGATTTTCATTTCCACAGGGAGATCAATGCCATTCAAACGTTCTACTGAAATTTTGGTATATCAAGTAGCAGAGAAGTGATCCAATTAAGTTCTAACTGGCCGAATGGGTAACTACCCAAGTCCAATAAAAAAAAAGTAGCAGAGAAGTCCAGTTGTTAAACAATCTGAAACATACAACGTAAACTTTCACGGCCGGAGGTAACTGATTCTGTGGTGTCATTCGGGTTTATTTGCCGTAGTCCACTGGTTTTTACTCCTGACGTTCAGAGAAGGAATCTCTGGCAAAAACATAATAATCTGCACTGATATTAGACAAGCCCTACTAACCTCGAATAGACAACGTTTTATCTCAAGGTTAGTACTAGAGTGCCACCAAGATTTAGCTAACGCCTAGGTAGATAATGATATCGTACTAAGGTGGGTGAAAGGGCACGACAGGAGCAAAGGTAACCGCATTGCTGACTCTTTGGCCAAGATGGTGGCTGGACTGAAAATTTTGGGACCAGGTGACACCCATGGACCGACGACTTCGACAATTGTGGAACTAGCCAACCGTTACATCCATACTCAATTCCTCGAGAGATGGGATGAAACCAAAGGATGCAGTTTTGGGCGACCCTGAAAAGTTGGATCCGAATAAATATTTGGCGATGACCAGGAAAGAACCTCCGTCAAACAGTGGGATTTCTGACTGGACACTGTCAACTAAGGAAACACCTCCATATTATGGGGCTAGTGGACACACCTCTATGCAGGATGTGTGAACAGGAAGATGAAACTGTCAGGCATGTCTTATGTGAATGTCTGGAGCTATCGTCGATAAGAGAGTGTGTGTTCGGTGAGTCTTGGCCTACACCTGCCGATATTAAGGAGATGTCCCCTGGAGACCTGTCCTCCTTCCTGGATAAGGCAGGTTGGACAATGTCCTAGGAGGGCGACTCCTTGGGAGGATGTACAATGGGCCATATTGTGGCCTAAGTGCTGTGGGTCTATACTCACCCTCCCTACTCTACAGATACAGATACTCCTGACGTTTCGCCTACACCTGTAGTAGGCATTATCAAAGTCTTATGAGGCAACGGACGCAAAACTCTCGTTCTAACAGCACATACTACTTTATACGCTCCATCGACCAGTGAACCGCTTTTCTGTCCTACCTGATAGGAACCACGGATCGCATTGGAAAAATCTTGAAAAAGCACAACATCAAAACAATCCCAAGAGGAAAATACAGGAACACTTGAGCTCTGCTAAAGATCCAAGAGACCCTCTATCCATTGCTGGGGTGTATAGGATTCCGTGCTCATGTGGAAAAGTATATGTCGGAACCACAAAACCTAGTTTCTAGATACGGATTTGTAAGCACAGTCGAAATTGTCGGTTGGGACAAAGTGAAAAATCAGTTGTAGCCGAACACGCCCTTTCACGATAATCATAATATTCAATTTGATAAAACCTCAAACCTCTTAACAACAACACATCATTTCACTCGCTTATACCATGAAGCAATTGAGATATATAAATATAAGGATAACTTCAACAGGACGGAAGAGGGACTGACCTTAAACAAAATTTGGCATCTCGTTCTGAAGGCAACAAAGCTGGACAGAAGTACAGAATCTAACGTACGACACAACAGGGTCCGGCCACAAGATATTAACAAACAAGAAGTACCTCCAGATTTGCCGTTAGTCATAGTAGACTCACAGGAAGGAGTTTAACTAAGACCACGCCGCTGCTGAAGATGGCTGCCGCAGATGTAGCCGAAAGCTCCGGAACACAAAATTCCAGGACACGGCCCTCAAGCCGGAAAAACTTGCGATGTATCAACAGCGGCATGAAAGCCTACATTCTTTCATAATTGTTAAAAATGATGGGATATGTAACATTCGAACTGATAAATTTGATCTCATGACTATATTATATTAAGTGAAAACCAAATTCAGCGAATTCTTTCTCGGAATTCTTAGTAAAATTAATTAATTAATTCATCAAAGACTAGATATTTTTTGAATTATTTTTTGTGTTATATGCACAATCAGTTTCATCATGGAACGAGACCAATAATGTGTATATAATAATAAAAGAAGATTACTGAGTCACAGTCTAATTTTTGATCCGATCATTTGGCGCCCCTATCTGTTAGGAATCGATTACGAAATATTTTGATTTCCTGTGAAATAGACGGACGATATACCAGACATGAAAACAGTCAATGAGCAGTTGATCCAGTCCATACTCTTTTATCCGTATAATCATCGAATCATGATTATACGGAAAAAACCTTTGAATTGATTAGTTCTGACTTTGGTGCAATATAAAATAGAAAGAGGCGGTTGATATACAATGCTTCTCAGATGAAAGTATCCACCTTTAATAACTTTTGTAATACTGGTATGTAGGAAAAATCCAAAAACACGTCAATTCATTGAATTTATTCTTTGAAGTAGCATAAATAGCACAGTTAAAAATATTACTGCTGTACAACCCATTTTATTACAGGCAAATAAGGTGAAAGTAAAAATAAGTAAAATTTGTGCTATTGAAGGAAAAATTGTTTATCTCATAAACTAACCAATTTAACCTACAAGTATTATACATTTTTGAAATCAGCTCAAAGAGGAGTATCCAAATTTTACATAAAAACTATGAGAAGTAATTTAAAAAAACAAGGGGTGATGCTAGGGGTGAGAGGGTGGCTTTTTCAGTGAGTTTAAATAAGCCATAATGCTTGCCCCTTCCAACATAAATTGACGTGTTTTTGGATTTTTCCTACATACCAGTATTACAAAAGTGATCAAAGGTGGATACTTTTATCTGAAAAGCACTGTATAATTGCACTCTGATGAGGTCGAATCTGAACATATTTAGGCTTGATTTTCACACACCAGATTTCAATTAATTGAGAACGAATAATTGTTTTCACGAACACGTTTCATGAAATAATCACTTGATATTTCTGGATTATGGATAAATGACGAAGCTGTTCCTTCAAGAGGCTCATTTTAGTAATTCGAATAATTCAGAATTTGCCTACTTGGCAAGGTACTTCGTCTATAAATCATTACTTATTTTAACTCATTCCACAAATAATAGGCCCTTTGTCACTATTCATACCATTTTCTTATGTTGCTATATCTGGGCTCTGGTATGTATCGAGCAGCCTTGTATTATTTACATCCTGATCTGAGACTGGAAAAATGAGTCACACATCATCCACTCATAATTCCATTTTACGAAAAAAATGCTGATGTTGATTTTAAGGTCGGTAGTGGTGGTTCTCGGTAGTGTAGGGTGAGCACGTTCGCTGCCAAGCGAGAGGCCAGGGTTGATTTCCCCGCCTAGGAATCATCGTGCGAGGATTCACACGTTGAAAGTTAAGGCATCGTTAATCTGAGAAGGCGTCAGCTTCTTAACAGATCCCATTTCAAACCCATTTCGATGACTACTAGGTTTTTAAATCGATTCTCATTTCCATTTCAATTTTTTACCTGGCGGACGAGACTGATTTGCTTTGACAATTTTCTACAGTTTATATTTGAAAGAGGGAATTCTCAGACGAATCGAAATCTGTTTGTGAATCTCAATTGAATTTCCTTTTTTTGGTCTTACATATTCTTTCGAAAGGTTGGTACATAATACGAGTGCGTAGTATTACCAAACATTAAGAAGATATTTATTCTGATATCCATGAATGTTTGTACTACCATGATTGATGTGTATCATATACCACTGAAGAGGTGATGAATATAACTTATGTAACTCAAGAAGCAATTCATCTAAGTGAAACTCTTCGTGGCCTGCCATATCACCTATCATCTGGTATTTATATTGAATAGGACATTTGAATCAAAAGTTCATAAACTCCGTTTACTGGATACTATAGAATGCAGCAAGTTTTACATAGGACAAACCAGAAGGCCATTGGAAGTGAGAATTAAAATACCAAGGATAGCAGAGCGTGCGTGAAAAACGAATCTATCGTAAAAGGGTCTGATGCTGAAGCCATCCACACCCTGCTCCTCTCACCACGAAGAAGAGTTGGGAAAAAATAAACGATCTCACCTCGGAAATTTGTCAATATGAACATGAAGATGATTGCGGATTTCAGCAATCGAAACGTATTGATTATGAAAACTGGAATAACCTTTTGTCATTTTCCTTTTTCATTGCTTCAAAAATTTGGAAGAGACAACTTTAATTTTGAAAACCACATGCATTTCCAGACAACGATTAGCAAACAAAGTTCTGAATAATCTTCGTTGAAGCCAGTCTCAGCATACCCACACAGTGGGTTAATGAACTTATACCTGTCGGAAACATCCTGTATATCAAGATAATTCACATTGTTTTAATGCAACAAACATAAAAAAATCCTCGTACGTAAACAAAACTTCATTGATACATTACTGGTACAATATCCACTTCCTGATTGAATATTCCATATTGAAATCGACAATATAAACATGTATAAAAGTAATGAGTCGGGTATACTTTGGTTGACCTAGACTGAACCATCTTTGCCCTCGCACACATTCTACGGAAGAGATTCTCAAGGTGATATGGCGTTTAGAAATATTAGCAGCATCGCACAGGGTAAAGTTCCGTGAATATTATTATCAAGTAGAAACAATAAGGTATCGAATTTGACTCAAAGCATCACTTCTAGAATATTTTTTGGTAAAAATCATGGATGATGAAAGTCAATTGAGGGCCTTTATTAAACCAGATTTTGAAATTTCAGTTTCAAGTGAAAAACATAAAATATTGAAATTAAGGTAGAAATATCATGAAATCAATGAATTTGAAATCTTCACATCTTTTAAAATTTCAAAATCTGATTTTACAGAGACGCAATTGAGTTTCATCTTGGGGGGGTTGATATGAATCCTATCAGAGGATAAACTATTTCTTGACGACATTAGACAAATTCGTTACCTTCTGGGAAGAGCAGCAATCACTTTTATTGTTCTATCGAAATGTTAACTTTGAGTTCTGGTAATACACATATATCAAATTCACTTTCATCTTTGTGTATAACTCTGACTCGAAAAATAAGAAACCCTACTTTTGGCGTGGGAGATGTCATGATCAACACTTTTTCTGAGCGAGTTCTGTGAATGGGATAAACAAACCCTCTTAACTCTTCAACGAAACTAGACATTAAGATCGGTTCGTGTGAAAAGTCATCATTCTCTGTACTTTCTTATGAAAAAACTGTGTGACGTCAAAAGGGCGGTACCTATTGGCATTTTTTCAGAAAGAATTGGAGTTTTGTGGCACTTTTAAATCTGTCTAGTGGCTCTTTCAAATCTCTATCCATTACTGATTAACTTTTGAGATTTAAATAAACAATTTTTGTATTTAAAACAGTACAATTCTCTTCAGTGAGGGATGATTTTGTTTTTCGACGTTTCGACCCACTCAAGCTGAAGTCATTTTCTACTTTGTGTGAGCCTTCGAAAATAAAATAAAACTACTGAGAGCTCGGAAACGGCTCATTTGATTTTCAACAACGAACAAGTGTTGGATTAAGCATTGGGAGACCTTTCCAACGATATATCATGAGTTCTACTTTCCCCTCTCAAAATTCAGGAAAATGATACGTTCATGATGATAAAAGTATTTTTTATATGTATGTTAGGGTTGTCAAGCTACCACAATCTGGAAAAAATTAGAGTTGACATTCGAAGTTATGCATTTATCTATTTCGAAATGTTGTGGAGTAAGTATAACTGAAATTCGCCTACCAAATAATACAAGAACCAACATCTATTCCGGAAACCAAATCCGTTTCCGTCCTCAAAATTCATCCAATAGTTTTTTCCATCTATGCCTTTGTTGACAATCTGTTGAAGATTAGCATAACATTTAATCTTCCAATTCAATCGTCATTTTTGTGTCAAAAATGCATTTTTATACATTGAATATGGTAGAATATTTCTTGAGTTTTCGGTGTTTATATTCGTCTAGTTCACCACGAAACGAGCTTAAAAATTGTAATTGATCCACAATAATTCAGTGGGTCAACATGAACATGTCTCTGTTTTTCTTTCTGTTCCTGAACTCAACCAAATAAAGTTATTATTACAGCAAAACAAAGTGGTTATACGAAAGCAATGGGAGGTCATAGAATTTTTTTTTGCAAATCTCACAATTCAATCTGTGATAGTCCAAACTATCTATCACCAATAATCGACAGTCAAACTTCAACTTTAGGATGATGGACTGTTTGAACTGTTGATTAATTATAATCGATACTTCAAATTGTTAATTAACTATAATTCACATTACGAACTGTCGATTATGGGTAATGAACAATTTCAAGGGTTCAAACTATTTATTAGACATAATCAACACTTGACTAACATTAAAAGGATAAATGCTGATGTCGTATTTCGTGTGCATGTCGTTAATAGAAATAATATTGCAATAGGAGAAATCAATTTGTTCAGTTGTGTCAGAATGCCTATGGTCCAATTTCATCAAGTTCAAATCTCATACATAAAGAACTCCCATAAAAAGGTCAGGAATTATTCACATTTGGCAATATTTCTGGTGCTAATCTTTATAGATACCACTCGACATGAAAATATTCTCTTATGAATGTGTATTTTTCCATCTTTATTCTTTGAAAGGAATAACAGCCGAGCAACGTATTCTCGATTTTATTTTTCTGGTTGCTCTTCTGTCATTGTTGAATAATGATATTTGGGTTGAAAAAAATTGTCAAACATTTTTTTGAAATTAGTATGATTGAAAAATGAAGAGAAAAGTCTGCCACAAGTCCCAAGAATACCAGTTCGGTTCTGAAAATATGTATGAAATTTTGTGAGAAACTTACGCAACGGCAGCTTTGCTGCACAAACACTGGAAACGGCAATAACCAAAAGTATCAAAGAACTTGCCCACATCATGCTATCGAAACTAGACTAGAATAACAGAAAACACACCGAACCAGGTTTTGATTGAATATTCAAATTAGAGAAGAATTCTTTTATATTAACGGTTCCGCTACCATAAAAAGTGATTCCCCTCCACTCAAGATGATAGTCAACCGATCAATGTCTATCATTTGTGAAGAATGAATGACGGAAACGGGTGTTTTTTCGTCTAATTGGATAATTTCGGAAATCGAGGAAGATGAGATGATAGTTATCTTTACAAAATTTTTGAGGTCTAAATGACCCATCATAACGACTGGCATTGGTCCTAATCATTGTATATATAATCAACTAATGGAACCTCAGATTAACAAAACACATAGTGAATCATACAATTATAAAGAACGAAATGGATTGCATTGAAATTCAATTGATCAGAAGAAACTTACTCGAGCAGAAATAAGTATTTATACCACACCGATTAAAATCTTTCGAAATGTATGCAACAGTAAAGTCAAACAGAATTGAAAAAAATTAAATTGAAAATATTGAATCCAACTATCAATTAGAGTGTGATAACCCATCATAAATCATTTCCAGAACGATGATGCTGCATAAAAAATAATTTTCAGAAGCTCTTGGCAGTCGGTGTTTTGCATTTTTGTGATTTTTCCACCCAAATTTGTACATATCCTTTTTCAAGATGATAGATCCCGGAAAATCAATACAAATATAATTGGTACCGGAAGCCACGGAAATTTCTTGATATCCTGTTTTTTTGCTGTTCTCATTATTTTGGTGCGACAGGATTTATCATCTTGATGAAATCAGTACTATACAATATACGAAATACTGGATGACCAAAAACTCAAGAAGCATATACAAATACTGGAGATCTCGTATATCAAAAATCTGATTCCTGCATAGATCGGAGGCTGAAGTGTAGAAAATAGTCCTTTTGGAAATTGATTCATATTCGAAATGTTGTAGTATTGAGGTTATTTACCAATGACTCATAGACAAATCTCTGGCGATACAACATTCTGATTACACACGAATCAATTCCGAGAGGGACTATTTATATTACAGCTTCCGTAAAAACATCCATTTCAACATCAACATCGCTCATTTCTATATATATATATATATATATATATATATATATATATATATATATATATATATATATATATATATATATATATATATATATATATATATATTATATATATATATGCAATTTTATTTCCCAGAAGTGAAAAATCTATAGGTCAACGAAGTGCAAATTACCTCGCCCCGAGAATATAAAGTTTGTTACCGAATGAGCTTAAGAATATACCTATTTATAAATTATTCAAAAAGAAAATTAAAAAGTGGATTGTCAGTAATAGATCAATAATCAACACTTTTTCCAAGCCGAAACCATAAAGAAAAAAGAGTAAATTACGGCTATTACCGTTTTTTTAGGAAGGATCCACAAGGATCTGTGTCTTTTATGACATGTTATCCGGTAGTACACGACGTTACCCCGAAAATGTAAAATTAATTAATCTGATTGTGACTTCTGAATATTACTGATTTGAGAAAATACCTTGAATGTGAATAATAGTATTGTGGTTGTTTTTATACGAGGATACTCAGAGGTGTTAGATATTACATTTTTTATCGATTATGTCAAACTCCAGATTTTATAATTATAATTATGATTTCGATTTGATATTTTATATCGGATACTTGTACTCTCAAACTGAACTAATTTTGGTACCACCCCCCATATACACATAAACAAGTAGCTTTCACAGCTACTTCTGTGTTTTTTCCGTGTTTATTCACCTCTTATCTTTTATAATGAATTACTGTATTCTAATCTTAATCGAAACTTTTTGTATGTACTTATATGTTGTTTACTGTGAATAAACCTTATTATTATTATTATATATATACAAAAAGTAGCATTTGAAGTTTTTGCTATTTCTGTAAATGAATCCAATCATCCTATTTGCATCGGCAGTCATATTTCTGATATGTGATGCAAACGTTAATTTACTGTCATATGTTATGCCAAGGTCTTTTATCTCGTGTACACGGTTGATTGTATTAATGTCGATAGAATAATCGTACATTAAAGTTCGCAATTTTTTTGTGAATGATATCATTTTACACTTGGACACATTCAGTTGTAGATGATTATCGTTACACCAAAGTTTGATTATATCTAATTCATATTGTACTCGTAAGCAGTCAGTAATATCATCGATTTTATATAAGTTTCAGGTTACCTGCGAAGAGCAGGCTGGTGATATAACTAATACCAGCTTATTTTCAAATCACAAATTCTTAGCTATCGAAGGATTTTGCGAAATCTGAAGTGAAGAGACTATCAGAAACATGGTCATTCAATTCTGAAACATTCACAGAAGTTTGCTGATTACCTTCAGATGAAGAATTGATGCATACCTAGAGCCTTAGTAGAATAATAATATTCCTTCAGAAATACATGTAGGTGAATAAAAATGAACCCATATCTAGTAATTATCTAACATAAAATAATGCATGTGGTCATTCTCAAAAATTATTTTTATCATCCAAATTTTGTTCAGCTCATCTTCAAACATCTACTAATTTGGTAATGAGAATGTGGCTGTATAATTACATATTGAATATTCACCTTACATATTAAATTACTTATCTATCAGGATATTTAATCTTTATTTTACGATAAACCACGTTCGATGAGACCAACCCTTCACAATGACAAGAATGTATTTTTTCGTTACCCTCCCCTTTTCGGAACAAATTTTTGATGCTTCACCAGAAAAACCTAACGATTTGTCCAGGGTGAGTGACCGAAATAATTGAACTGGTTTTGAACGTTGTTTATCGTATAGTGAAGATCGAATTACCTCACAGGTGATTAATTTCATCTTTGATTATATGAATGATTTTTTATTATGATTCCGAGTCTGAATATCATATATGAATTATTGGTATCCAAGGTTATGTGAATTCATTTATATTTATATGTGATAATCGTTTGTTCGAAGCCATTAAACAATTTGAAACTGCTCATAACTCTAAAACTATGAGAAGAAAAAAACAGCCTTGTATCCAAAATTGAAACACTCATCAAAGTTTCCAAGAAAAAGACCGCCTTCTTGGCGAAGAATGGTGTCGATGGGATAAATTCTGCGGTTCTCCAAGAGTTATTCCCACCGTTCCTCTTGAACAACGTTGAAATCAAATTGTAAATGAATATGTTCACCTGGGTGTAACTTTTGTTTCCTTCTCTTTTCCTTGAAATGGCTCTTGTATTTGTTTCTTAAGCTATCCAAGCTATTAAATCAATTATCAACAGAATGGCTGAAGAAAAATAAAATGGTGGAATGCACGGATTAAGCTATTCAATTCTATGGTCGTGAGCACTTTTTCTAGCAGTTTGGGTTTTCAACGTGTCAATTACTGCAAAATGTTGGAAATAGTTCATTTTTTTGAAAGGCTGCTTTTACTTTCCCCCAATTAACCAGATCGCTTAATACGCCTGGAAACCCCAGCTCTATTCATCTCGAATATACTATCTTCCAATATGTATATATTCCCGAAGATGTTTTTCCAAGATACTCCAGTTTGGTTAATGTGACATTCGATATAATTGAGCGAATAAAATCAAACAATGGTTTGAGTCAATTGACTCGAGTCATCGCCACACTTTAGGCACCAACAAGCACAAACTGATCCAGAAATTTTAAGATGAATGTCACAGTGGGGATCTTAATGAACTTTCAAACTGTTGATTTTTTCAGTTAACACATCTACTAAAACTTACCTCACTTTCAGAACACCAATAGACGTAATCTGATTATTAGCTCAGATTCCCATTACTTACAATGATACTTTTAGGATAACAATCGAAAACTTTCACTGGTCCATCGATTTTAAAGAAATTTGCTTTTTATGCAACACTCATCAACCACAGAATTTGAGGCATATTCTCTTCGAATGTCCCATAGTCTCAGTTCTTAGACCAGCAGTAGTACTTACCATTCTTAACCAAATATGAATCATTTATGATTTGAGTTGAATGTATCAATTTTGAGAATGCAAAAATATTACCTATCCGAAGTACTTGAGCTGCATGAGATGATTGAAAGAATTTTCCATGCTGACCCAGGTAATATTATTACGAATTTCAAAGCACCCATTTATTGTGGATAAAATCTTCTTCAGAAGCTGAAGCGACTGATCTTGGGAGATTTTAAAAATTCAGTCCAGCCATGTAATGAATTCCTTATCCCTCAATTTTCGGTCACCGAAGTGTTTGAATCATTAACGAAAGTTCCGAATAAAGTATCTTTTGGTCCAGATGGCATTCCCCCAATCATTCTAAAACAGTGCGTTTGTACGTTGGCAAGGCCCATCCAGGTCATTTTCAATCTTTCCCTATTAAGTGGAGTTTTCCCAAGTTTCTGGAAAAACAGCTACGTCACCCCAATATTCAAAACAGGTAACCGTGAAGATATTGAAAATTACAGAGGGGTATGTATTCAGTCCACTATACCCAAAATGTTAGACAACATGGTATCGACTTATTTGTCATACAACCTAAAAAACTTAATTATTTCAGAACGACATGGTTTTCAAGCTGGGCGTTCTACAACCACCAATTCAGTATCATACACTGAATTTCTGTTAGGCGCCTTCGAGAAAAGGTCCCAAGTGGATAGTATATATACAGATTTCTCGAAGGCATTTGATAGGGTTAGTCATAAGGTATTGATTCGAAAACTGTTGGATATGAATATCTCAGTAGTGACATGGTTACGGAGTTTCCTCACCGATCGGTTTCGATGTGTACGCATTAATAATAATCTTTCATCTGCATTTCCTGTACTATCTGGTGTCCCCCAAGGGTCCCACTGAGGACCGTTACTTTTCAATATCTTTGTAAACGACCTAAATAATAATATTGTTCATTCTCACTTCCTTCTATATGCTGACGATCTAAAAATTAGATTCAAATAGACATTTGTATAGACTCCAATATCAATTCTTATTTATTCAGATTTTAGTAGGTTAGGAAACCCTAAAACTATGGAACAAAGAATGTAGTGGTAATAAATTCACGACGTTTTGTGTCTGACATTCCTCTATCGGAGTTGAATTTTCTCTCTTATCGAATTCAAATCATCAATATGGTTATATATATATATATATATATATATATATATATATATATATATATATATATATATATATATAGGGTTAAGTGGAAGAAAGGGTTAAGTGGAAGAACATTTTCCGCGATGCATTGCATTACGGACGATGAACTTCGCCCTTCATTTCACTTTATCATTCAAGTATAAGAATTATAGTGTGTTTTTGTTTTATGAAATAATGAAGACGATATTATTATTATTATTATATTCTATTTTTACTCTCGTCAGAATAAAAATCTTTTTGTTTTTTTCGGGGCAGTTGAAGTTGCAATTAACATTTTCACCCTTGAAGAAAAAGTATCACGTGTAGTTCGAAATAATATATTTTGTGTAACTCGTTGGTTGATGAACACCACTTTTTTACCAAAAACACAATAAACTATTTCCTTCGGCCGTCACTATGACGTTTTGTGTCTCAAACATCCGAAATGGGATGTTTGTGGTCGATTCCAAACTTCGTTTCAATATCTCTTCAATTGTCCTGAAGCCATTGTTCGTTTTTTCTCAAATTTTTTATTTTTGTTTCATTGTCTGCTCATTGCTATTTAGGTATTTCTCTATTTCATTTCTCTCTATTCGACCCACCTTCATCTGAATTAATACCTCATTGAGTATATCACTTAACTAAGTCCTTGATCAATTGTAATTCTCAACCTTCTCGTTTAAATTCACTCACAAATCATTTCACAATTCTATCTCCTGAAATTAAACCGAACTGAAATATTAGGGTTTACGTGAAAGCTCTGAATTATTTTTTCATTTCATGAAAATGAATGTTGCTGTGACGTCACTCTTCACCACGGTTGCTGTCTTTTTCATAAGGGGGTTCTTGGTTCTTGGAAACTTTGTCTTTCAATTTTTGATCCAAGACTGATTTATTTTTCGAAGTATTTAATTTTGTGTTTGATGTCTTCGAACAATCTATAATCTATATATTGTTGAGAATATGGAACCCTTGTTCTACGCCTATGGCTTCTGTACGCCTAAGCCTATGTGATTCGTCTGTGATCACGATTGATCGAGAATATTCTAGAAAATTTATTGAGCTGTGAATTAGTTGTTTAGTGATTTTTTGGGTGAATTGCAATAAATTTGCTGTATTTTGTCGTACCAGTTGTCACACTTGTTTTCGAACCCTAAGTGAAAATGTAACTATATATGTATATATATATATATATAGATATATATATATATATATGATATATATATATATATATATATATATATATATATATATATATATATATATATATATATATATATATCTATATATATATATATATGTGTTGTTGTTGAGTTCGGGTTGAACCGCGTCTGGAGATTTGTTCTCGACGTTTCGGCTCCGATTTTGGACTTGACGCCGGGGTCTCACCTACTCCCCAGGTCTCGTCACGTGTTCTTTCTAAGGTCTCAATCTGCCTACTCCTTAGATCGAACTGAGGTGTCGATGTTGGAAATTAGGGGTTTCCATGCAGTTGGAAGTCTCTGGCCGTCGTCACGCTTATTTAAGCAGGAAGGTCGCCTTTCGATTTCGATGGCCTCGCGAATTATACGAGCTTGTAGTGTTTTTGCTGTGGCGATGGTCTTAGTGTTCGCAAAGTCTTGCTGGTTCAGATACGTAGATGACGTTTTCGTCATATGGCCTCACGGCTCCGAAACTCTCGATAATTTCCTTGATCACCTTAACGACCTCCACCCAAATATAAAGTTCACAATGGAAATCGAAAGCAATAACTCCCTTCCATTCTTAGATGTCCTCATCACAAAAACCAATGACTCCTTCACCCACACGGTCTACAGGAAACCAACACACACAAACCGATACCTTAACGCAAACTCCCACCATCATCCGGCACAAACCAATTCCGTTGTGAATTCCCTCATCCACAGATCCATCAACCTCACAGACCTCCATAACAAACCACAGGAACTAGCCCAACTCAAATCAGCCCTTCTTCAAAATGGATTCACAGACCATCAAATTGACAGATCCATCCGCCGCCATCAAACTTCTCATTCCATTCCCAGAGACCCAACAGACAACAACGTTCCCCACAAAGCTTTTCTTTCCTACATTAAAGGTGTCACTGACAAAATCAGCAGAATTCTCAAAAAACAGTACATAAAAACGATATTTACAGCCAGCAATAAAATCTCCACATTCCTCCGCTCCCCCAAGGACAAAATTGTCAACGAGTCACAGAGTATATATGAAATACCATGTTCTGATTGCCACAGAACATATGTAGGCCAGACCAACAGATGTGTGACAAGTAGAGTATACGAACATCAACTTGCTGTACGAAAATCAGACCCATCTTCAGCTCTGTCCAAACATCATCAAGAGACAGGACACAATATAGACTTTGCGAACACTAAGACCATCGCCACAGCAAAAACACTACAAGCTCGTATAATTCGCGAGGCCATCGAAATCGAAAAGCGACCTTCCTGCTTAAATAAACGTGACGACGGCCAGAGACTTCCAACTGCATGGAAACCCCTAATTTCCAGATGCCCAGTCCCCACCAAGACATCCGACGGTCCTTTAGTAGCACCCGTGCTATAAACACTACCCAACATCCCTCGATACCTCACTTCGATCTAAGGAGTAGGCAGATTGAGACCTTAGAAAGAACTCGTGACGAGACCTGGGGAGTAGGCAGATTGAGACCCCGGCGTCAAGTCACAAACCCTTACCCCCTGTGACAACACCTGAGGAGTAGGCAGATTGAGAACTCAGCGTGAAGTCACATTTACCTCTTGAAAATGGCGGAGCCGAAACGTCGAGAACAAAACTCCAGACGCGGTTCAACCCGAACTCAACAACAACACACAACTGACCGCGGAAACCTATCCGAACACATAGAGGGTATATATATATATATATATATATATATATATATATATATATATATATATATATATATATATCCACTTCTGAAAATGACCATGGAAATGTTCTTACCGTTCAACAGGATGAGAGGAATATTTTATTGAGATTGCTACCAGTTAACATCCATGGGCCCAATGGAACACTGAAAACCTTAGCCCTATGCGATGAAGGTTCGACTGTGACACTGTTAGAGAGCAGCATTGCAAAAAATCTGGGACTGAAAGGTAATTTGGAACCTTTATGTATTCAATGGACGAACGATGTGGTAAGCAGGATTGAAAATTCTGAGGTAATGGATATTCAGATTTCTGGGGTAAGAAATTCCAAAATTTTTGATCTAAACAATGTTCACACAATTGAAAATTTGTCATTGCCACCGCAGACAATATGCATGAAAAATTGGGGGAGATATGATTATTTGAAAAATTTACCAATTGATGATTTTTATCAGGAGAAATCAATGATTTTGATAGGGCAAGATAACATAAATCTCACCTTACCCCTACAAGTTCAAGTTCATTCTGGTGGTGGTAATAAACAAAATACACCAGTCGCAACAAAATGCAAACTGGGGTGGTCACTTCATGGTCCAAATCATATTTATTGTGATAAAAAGAACAGTATTCACTCCTTACATTTTTGTAACCAGGAAAATGAAGAAAATTTACATGAAATAGTAAAAGCGTCTTATTCCACAGATTAATTCGGAGTGCTGATTACGCCAACCAAATTGGGAGTGGAAGAAGAGCGAGCCATGAACATCATGAAAACGACAGCCAGACGAGTTGAAAGTGGGTTTGAAATTGGTCTTCTATGGAAACATGAAAATCTTCATCTTCCAGAAAGCAAAACTGTTGCATTGCAGAGGTTGCGGTGTTTGGAAAGGAAATGCATGAAAAACAAGAAATTTGGGAACAGTTATTGTGAAAAGTTCAGAAGCTATGTTGAAAAAGGATATATCAGAAAATTATCTCCAGACGAAGCAGCCATCGAACCACCTCATACATGGTATTCACCACATTTTGCCACCATCAATCCAAATAAACCTGATAAAATAAGATTAGTTTTTGATGCAGCTCCGAAGTCACATGGTGTGAGTCTTAACGATAATTTGTTGTCTGGGCCCGATTTATTGCAATCGCTGGTGGCAGTGTTATTGAAATTCAGACAGGGAAAGTTTGCATTTGCAGGAGATGTCCGAGAAATGTTTCACCAAGTGAAGATCAGAGAAGAAGACAGGTGTGCTCAACGATTATTTTGGAGAAACTTGGACTCTACAAAACAGCCAGATGTATTTGAGATGCAGGTGATGACGTTTGGGGCTACCTGTTCGCCTTGTTGTGCACAATTCATCAAGAACATAAGCGCTGAAGAAATGGCCACTTCACCTGAAACTCTTCCAGCTGTAACGAAGAAATTTTATGTGGACGACTATTCAGATTCCAAGGCTACTGAAGAGGAAGCTTTAGCTATAGCACTTGAGGTAAAAAATGTAATGGCTCTAGGAGGATTTGAGGTTGTTAACTGGGTAAGCAATTCCTCAATCATCAAAGAAAGGTTGAATGGTAATTCTGTAGACTTGAAAAATATCTCAGACAGAAAAGAATCGATTCAAAGGGTTTTAGGAATGTGGTGGAGCTCAGACGATGATGAGTTTCAGTTCCATCTCAAAATTGAATATCTTGATAAAAAACAAAAATTCACCAAACGAGATGTTTCAAAAATGGTAATGCAGATTTTTGATCCTTTAGGGTTCCTTGCTCATATCATAATTGGAGCAAAAATACTGTTACAGGACATTTGGAGATCAGGAGTTGGCTGGGACGATTTTATTCCAGATAACTTGGGAAATACATGGAAAAATTGGTTGGAAGAACTGCGAATGATAACAAAACTCAGAATTCCAAGGTGTTATTCTCCTTTGATTCCTATTGGTTTGTTGCAATTACATGTTTTCTGCGATGCAAGTGAAAACGCTTTTTCATCAGTCGCATACATAAGGATTGCATCATCAAGCAAAATAGATGTTGCATTTGTGATGGCCAAAACAAGGGTAGCACCATTGAAAACCCTCTCTATCCCAAAATTGGAACTGCAGGCTGCTGTTATGGCATCTAGGTTGGCTGAGACATTACAATCAGAACTGGAGATGAATTTAGTGGAAAAATTCTTCTGGTTCGACTCGGAATGTGTCCTCAACTGGATCAGAAACGATGGGAAGAAGTATAAACCGTTTGTTGCACATCGCATAGGAGAAATTCAAGAGAGAACACAAGTGGCAGAGTGGTATTGGGTTCCAACTGAACTGAATATCGCCGATGCAGCAACAAGACAGAATTTCGGAGGTAAGATCACTGAAGTATCCACAATTTGGTTGAAAGGTCCAGATTTTCTGAAATTACCAGAAGAGATGTGGAAAGAGGAGATAGACAAATTTTCGAATAATCTGAAACATTATAATACAGAGGAAGACACGGAATTAAAGTCAAAATTCGTCGGAAAAATAGCCGTGAAAAATTCACCAATTCTACCCGAAATTCGTAGATTTTCAAAATGGCAACGTTTAGTTCGAGCTACTGCATGGTTTTTGAGAGCTATCACCAAGTGGAAAGGTAAACTGAGGAAGATCAAAGAAAGTATACCATCATATTTGACAGTACAAGAAATTGGCATGGCAGAGAAACTTTTGATTCGAAGATCACAAACCGAAAGCTTTCTAGAAGACATCATGAACTTGGCGGATAACAGACCTCTGAAAAAAAAATCAAGGCTGAAAAATCTATGTCCTGAAATGACTGAAGATGGATTATCAGTTTTGGGAGGAAGACTCAGTCTAGCGAACTATTTAGATGCGGATACAAAAAAGCCTCCCATATTATGCCCTAAAAATTCTCATACAAAACTTTTGTTACAGTTCTACCACGAGAAATTCGGTCATCATGGAGTGGAGAGTATCCTGAGTGATGTTCGGCAAAAGTTTTGGATAATCGATGGAAGAACGGCTTTGAAGTCTACAGCAAAAAATTGCCAGAAATGTAAAGTTGATGGAGCATCACCAAAGCTTCCTATCATGGGCCATCTTCCTGTGGTAAGATTATCTCCCTGTATAAGAGCTTTTACTTATGTCGGCATGGACTATTTTGGGCCCTATTTGGTTACCATTGGAAGAAGAAAAGAAAACAGATGGGGTGTCCTGTTCACTTGTATTTCGGTGAGAGCAGTGCATCTAGAAATTGCATCTTCTATGACCACGGATTCCACGATAATGGTTATTCGTAGGTTCATTTCGAGAAGAGGACAGCCAAAGAAAATTTACTGTGATAATGGAACGAATCTCAAAGGAGCATATGAGGAACTAAGACGATCCATCCAAGAACTTGATGTGGAAAAAATATCAGATTACACCACTATCAAAGGCATTGAATTCAGTTTCATTCCACCTGAAGCTCCTCATATGGGGGGAGCATGGGAAAGATTAGTAGGCAGTGTTAAAAAATCTCTGGGGGTCATCGTCTATGGACGATCACTAAAAGAAGAAACGTACGCACACACTGAAGGTCCACCAGGGGATTTCGAATCAGGGGAATATTTAAAAAAAGAATGGAGAAAGTCACAAATGCTTGCTAATGCCTTTTGGAAAAGGTGGCTCAGGGAATATTTACCGACTTTGAACCCACGAAAGAAATGGACGTATGATCAAGAACCTATCAAACCTGGGGACATTGTTCTTATTGTTGATGAGACATCACCGAGAAACACATGGAAAATGGGAAAGGTAGAGAGGGTATACCATGGACCAGACGGCAGAGTTCGTGTTGCAGATATTCAGACACAGGCGAACATCTACAAGAGACCCGTATCTAAGCTGTGTAAGCTGCCAGTGGAAGTTAAAAGGGAAGAAATGAGTTGAAGAATGGGATTCTTAACTGGGGGGAGAATGTGGTTTTATATTATTTTGTTTCACTCAGTTTTATCCTAATGATTCTCTGTATATGATATTTAGCAACTTGTCATATTTGACACCCTTATTGTTACCAGAGAGTTTTTTATTGATTGAAAGAGATTGCAGTTGTTTAATGAAGAAATTGTATTTTGTGATTTGAATAAAAGTTGTTTCGAGAAAAATCGCTTGATTGGAGTTTGCAAAGACTCCACAAGTAACAACGCACATAAACCACTGATCGTAGAGATCTGAAACTTGGAGGGTGTGAAAGGGTTTTCCAAACTTACACCCCTAAGGCCCGGTTTCACCAACGACTTTAATATGGATTATCTTGCCAAGTGGAATATTCAAACGCGATAACATTGCGATTCCGTTTCACCAGACCAGTTAGCTCGATTATTTCGACTAATCAGGATTCCATGAAAATCCGCCATTATACGAGCGATTAAGTAACTAATCGAGATAGCAGCCATGTCATCTGTCATACTGTCATTCATATTCTGACATTACTTTGACCTCTGTCAATGTGAAAAATATGTAGTATTTCCAAAGTAATCGGTTTGGTATTTTTTGCAATTATTTTGTGTTTATCTCAAATCAGAAAAATATTTTGAAATGGCCATTCGTCGAGCAATTGATCTTGCGTTCCAGGACGATAGTGAAGACGAACAATAATTTGTTGTTCGACGGCCTCGTTGGATTCGAGAAAGGGATGATCAATTTAATAATTTGGATGATAGAGACTTCGAAATGAAATTCAGATTGTCAAAGATGTGTAAAACGAGGGCATGATCAGCTAGTTACATATAAATTAAAACGAATTCAAAAAACCTCACGGAAATAAGACAATGATCCTTCAATTCAAAGTCGACCTTGGATACCAATAATTCATACATGATATTCAGAAATCTCAAAGTCGTAATCGAAAATAATTCACATAATACGAAATATTGGTGGGTTATTCTAAATAGTAGCAATTTCATTAAAATTCACAAGGATACGCGATACTGGGAATGCATTTTAGATTTTTTAGCCGCATGTATGTCAGTCATTTGAGGTACTCTGGAACTGCACTTATCAAATCTCCGTCTCACTTTTTATTAAAAATTAGTACTGGAAATATTTGAAAAATATTTTTAGAAATTGATTTTCGGGAAATTGGATATCGTTCGTGAATGATAAATAATTTATGTCCTTAAGATTGTCCTAAGAAAGGAAACAATTCTTCCACCAGAAAAGTATCCACTTAATTACCCTACAATAATTAATATGGTTTGATTCAAATGTGAACATTGAAATTAACTATTATTCAGAATATTAAATCTATTCAATATGAGAATTGATATTTTTCTCTGAGATGGATGCTTTCAGCTGGAAATATTTCAGAGGATGATCTTCACGAATACCACTTTAGAGCAACCAGTAATAAATACAACCATTTTTTCGACAAACTCGTAGTTCACTATTCTGGTTTATCTCATGATTTACCAAATAACAAAGTTTTCTTCAAAAAATGTAAATTCATCGATAAAATCAGGCTTTATAATAATTTTTATTTATTTTCTCCCAATAAATGCAGGTGTTCCACAGGGTTCAGTACTGGTCCCTACTTTGTTTCTGCTTCATATCAGTGATTTGCTCGAGAAAACATCTTGTTCAATACATAGTTTTGCGGACGATAGTACTCTTCATACCAGTTTCTCTTCCAGAGTCCCCATACCAGCTCGAGAAACAAAAATTCAAAGAAACATTCACCTCAATGAAATTAACGACGACTTGGCAGAAATAATAGAGTGGGGTAACATGAACTTGATGGAATTTAATGCTACGAAAACCCAGGCATGTCTCTTCTCAAGAAAAGCCGATCTATCATCATCAAATATTCAGGTGGTAGGAGTAACAATTCCAACAATATCAAGTATCTCGATGCTAGGAATTACGATCAGTGATAATCTCTCATGGAAAAACCATGTGAGATCGATCGCTAAAAGTGCTTCCCAGAAACCTGGATTTCTATTCCGTGCGAAGAAATACTTCACTTCTCGTCAGCTTCTACTGATCTACAAGGCTCAGATACGACCTGTCATGGAATACAGTTCTCATGTGTGGAGTTCGGCACCAAAACATTCAGAGAAAGGCAATTCGTCTTGTTGGTGATTCTTCGCTCACAGACTCGCTCACTTCATTGGAACATCGTAGAAGTGTCGGAGACTTGTCTCTCTTCTATAGATACTTTCACGGTCGATGCTCTTCCGAATTGTTATCTTCCGATTGTTATCCCGCTTAGCTATATCTACACGGATGACTCGACGAGTACAGAATTCCCAACAAACAAACAAACGAAATTGTAACTATCTCAAAAGTAATCAGTTGAAGGCGTCCGCAGTAACCCATGAAAATGAAATTTGTTGCTTCATATTCACACATTAGAGGTCAAATTTTGCTCATATCTGATCTAACCTTCTCATTGATATTTTTCTTTTGACAAAATAAACCCAGACCACCAACAAGGAACAAAATTCTCGGTTATTTACTAGGTGACATGATAGATAGATTTTTATTGGTTCTCAAATGTTGAAATTTTGATGAAAACAGGAGGGCACTCAGTCATCTCAACTAAATTTTTTTTCACACCCCCCGCCTCGCTATTGTGCCTACTTCAATTTGGATAGAATAGGCACTATTTCTTAGAGTCAAGTTATATTTCCAAGCAAAGAGTTTATAAATGAATTATCATCAATATTTTGATGAAATTTGATGATTGAGAATTTTTTGTCGAGCATTGATCTATCTTTAACTAATAGTCAGATGTCAGGAGTTACTATTCCTACAAAGTCGAATATCTCGATTCTTGTGATCAGTAATGATCTCATATGAGGAAACCATGCGAGATTGATGGCTGGCTATAGGTGCATTCCTGAAGCGCTTTCCCTTTGTTCGGAAACTGTAGCCCTATTTTATGAGTATTCTCATTTCGTTTGATGAATATGAATTCAAAATTCCACATTTGATTGACAGTAAATATTCAGCTTTCAAACTTGCGAAATTTCAAATCCGCTTTCATCATCGAAAATATGGATATTTCTTGAAGGAGTATCAAGGAAATGGATGGAATCATAGTACAAAAATGTTTTCGAAAATAGATACCGTGGGTCAAACTAATATTCACCACAGATTGATAACATAACAAATTTCAGGTAGTCAATGCTATTTTTTCTCGGCAACCAAATAGAAGTTTTTTCGTAGTCTTTTTGTTGGTTCTTAACCTAGCACGATCTGAAAAAAAAAAGAATTAATATCGTTATCTATAAGAAAGAATCCACCACCAAAATAATGAGAAATTGAAAAACAGAACCTGGAGTAATTAGCAGAAAATTCTTGACTACAATTTCGAATTAGTAAATTATTTTCTTGATGATTTCATCTCTAACAACGAAACACGCGATGAGTGCTAATGTATTCAATTTGGTGTTACTGAACTGTGCTTAGTAACATTCAGGTCATAATATTATTTCCACTTGAAGTCAGAAAACGTTCTATGAGATCCACAACAAAAATGTTGAATGCTAGATAAGATTCAAATTGAGCATTATCGTGAGTACCAAGGTTCATTAGAAAAAAATATTTAAAAAAATATTACGTGGTACGTTATCCGTCAAGCCAGATCCATTTTGACACAACGGAAAACTTACTCGTGAATATTTAGGAACGAGTTTTTTATAATTATTTCAACTCATGTCAAGAAGAATGGAATGATAATCAGCACGTTATAATAATCGCATGAAAATTTTGAAGGTTAAACTGTGGCCAATTTGAATAAGTGGCGATAAAAAACTTGCTTTGAAATATTGAGATTGGCGAGATATTCGTCTTATTTTAAACATTAGGTTGTTTTGAAGAACTCTGATCACTAACGGTGAATTCTTGTTTTTTTTTCGGAAGTTTGTAGAAAAATTGTTTTTACTCTATTTCTGAAAAAAATAATGCAGTTGATTTGTTCTATTATTATGTTATTGCTTGCTGTGTCATATTTTTCTTCCATTTTGACTTCCTAGAAGTATTACGATTTTTTTTTTCGTTCACATACATTGAATATTTGGAGTTGATGATGTGGTATAAAATCTCAAAAGTGTGTGGATTATTTCTCTTTCGTGTATTGTTTTTGGGTTTAGGTCATCGATTATTATTCTGTAGAGACTTTCCGTTTCAGATATGCGTATCCTTTATTGAAGTAGGGAAATTAAAGGCAAAACCTTGCAAAAAATGATCAAGGAATGCCACTTTTCACGTAAGTTCTATGAACTCCTGAGCCTGACCCTGTGCAGTAACCCCTCCCTTTGAAAATATTTCACCCCTCAAGCTAGAAACAGCTATATCTCGGAAACCAAGGCCGTCATTATAGAAGGACATGTACTGCGGAAGCGTGTCAATGTATGTATGTTACCGGCAAAGTGTAAAATCAGGCATTGTATAGAATGCCTAGGCATTCTATACATTGCCAAAAGTAAGCAGGCAAAGTGTGAAATTTTAAACATTTCATACTTTGCCTAGGCATTCTATAGAATGCCTGCTGGAGTTCAGGCAGAGTTAAAAATCTGTCTGTTCCATTGTGAAATAAACTCATTTCTTAACAATTGTACAAACTTTGCGTAGGCATTGTGCATAATGCCTAGGCATTATATAGAAGTAGTATGTCTAAGCCACCATCAGGACCGAGATCTCGGTCCCCATAGTGGCCTAGCGTATTTCGGGAGTTTGAGGGAACATAGTACGCCTATGTCAGCGGGCGCGGTCGTGGACCCCGTTACCCCGTTGGTACTCCGCCCATGTCCGCTAACGGTCGTCGCCGACATGTCGAGACCTGCAAAAGTTCGAACGGCGAGTTCCCAGGCTCACGTGCAAGGCGGCTCTTTTGTCGGCATGTTCGTCAAAGATATCGTCGAATGATTAATGGGTTTTCGGGTGAATCCCCAACCGCCGAGCTGTTTACGAAAACAAACGTGATGACTCATGCGTTTTTCCGAGAATTGCAGAAGGTCATGCCCGAGAGACTTGCAAAACAAAGCATACGTGATGACGTAAGCGCTTTTCCGAGAAATGCAGAAGGTCATACGTGGCGTCTTTCGCTTCGGAGATCGGAAACGTTCGGGCGGCATCGTAGAACCGCACCCATTTCGAGCGGGAATATTTGAACTGGAAGCGTCTTTCGCTTCAGGCGGCGTTCATGACACATGTGGGTGGTACGTTGAGGCAATGCTGTCATATTCTTCTAGAGGTCAACGAGATAGACGCGGCGCGGGAGGGGATTGCGTCAACTTGGCTATGATCGACAAGCGACGCGCATCATTTTGCTTCGAGAATTCGACGAGTGAACATCTCAGTCAATAAGCTCTCTCTTTCTCAATCAACAAAGTGTTGTGTTTGTGTCCAGTGTCTTCAAACGGGTGGCTACGACAGCCATTTCATCATCAGAGACTTGGCTAAACGTGGACGCATAGTCCTGTTGCCGATCAATAAGGAAAAGTACATTTCCTCTACACAGTACGACGAGGAGACGACCATCAAATTCCGCTTCATCGACTCTTTCCGATTTTTGAGTATGAGTTTGGATGGGTTGGTGCGCACCATGAAAACTGAAGACTTGCGCGCAACGCGCAAAGAATTCAGTCACGTGAGCGCAGAACAATACGAACTGCTCACGCGCAAAGGGGTATTCCCATACGACTTTGTCGACACGCTGGACAAACTGGAGTGTACACAGTTGCCAGCTCTCGAGGAATTTCACAATAAACTGAACGATTGCGACATCACCCAAAGCGAGTACGAGCATGCGCAACGGGTATGGCAATCGTTCGGGGTGAAAACCCTCGGCGAATATTCGGATCTGTACATGAAAACCGACATATTGTTGCTGACCGACATCTTTGAGAATTTCCGCAAGATCGGCCACAGCACCTACGGGCTCGATCCCGCTTGGTACTTCACCATGCCCGGCTATACGTGGTCGTGTATGTTGAAGTATACAAAGTGTAAGTTGGAACTTCTCAGAGACGTCGACATGGTGCTATTCATAGAGCGGGGCATTCGAGGCGGTATCAGCCAGTGCTGCAACCGCTACTCGAAAGCCAACAACAAGTACATGGCCGAGTTCGATCCCTCGAAACCGTCCAAGTACTTGATGTATTTCGACGTCAACAACCTCTATGGATGGGCCATGATGGAACATTTGCCGGTGGGCGAATTCAAATGGGTCGAAAACTTCGACGATCTGGATATTCGCAACGTTTCGGACTCGTCCGACGTTGGGTATATCCTCGAGGTCGACTTGGAATACCCCGAGCATCTCCACGACAAACATCGAGATTTTCCGATGTGCGCCGAACACCGAGTACCGCCAAACTCAAAACACCCAAAATTGATGACCACCCTGTACCGAAAGGAAAGATACGTCGTACACTATCGGCTACTGAAACAGGCACTAGCGCACGGACTTGTACTCACAAAAGTACACAAAGCACTTCAGTTCAAGCAGCAGGCTTGGCTCAAGCCCTACATTGAACTGAATACGAGGTTGCGGGCGCAGGCGACCACGACCTTTGGCAAAAACCACTACAAGCTTGCCAACAACAGTGTTTTCGGCAAAACAATGGAAAACATCCGGAAACACCGAGTGGTGAAACTGGTCAACCGGTGGCACGGCAGGTACGGTGCCAAAAATCTCATTAGCAGTCCCAAGTTCCATAGTCGAACCATCTTCGACAACGACCTCATGGCTATCGAACTCCTCAAGTGCGATTTGGAGTTCAACAAACCCCTGTATATCGGCATGTCCATCCTCGACATATCCAAGGTCTGCGTATACGATTTCCATTATGATTTCATGATGAAAAAGTATACGCGAGACCAGTGCAAGCTCATGTATACCGATACGGACTCTTTGGTGTACGAACTCACCTGTGACGACGCCTACCGAGATCTCATTGCGTCTCACCTGGATAAATTCGATACGAGCGATTACCCAAGCGATAACCCATTCAAAATTCCGCAAGCAAACAAAAAAGTACCCGGTTTGATGAAAGATGAAGCCAACGGGTGCATCATGACAGATTTCGTGGGGTTGCGGGCAAAAATGTACACTTTCAAAATTCAGGGGCAAAAATGCGTCAAAAAGTCCAAGGGGGTCAAATACAATGTGGTCGCGAACGATATCACCTTTGAGGATTATCTGAATTGCCTGCAGGAAAATCGCGAAAAACTCGCAACTCAAAGGTGCATTCGTTCGTATGCTCACAACGTTTTTAGTGTTGAACAGACAAAAATCGCGCTAAGTCCTCACGATGACAAGAGGAAACTGATCCCGAATAGCTTCGATACATATCCGTGGGGCCATTATTCGGTTTTGGAGGACGCCGTCGACGACGTTTCCGAAAACGCCGGCGGTTCAGTGAACCCCGACGCTTTCGAAAACGTCGACGTCATGGAAGATGTTGACGACGATGACTTGGTGTAAAGTTGAGTTTTTTCCCCATCTGTCTCAACAATTGTACATATCAATATATATATATATAGAGAATTATATGTTATAGGAAATATATATACTTGTATCTGAAATCTACTGACTTTGATTTTGTGTGTGTGAGAGAGAGAGAGAGGCCCTTCAGGCACACATCAAAAATAGCATGTTTTTTGCAAGCAAAAAAGTGCACGAAAACATGCCATTTTTGAGGCGAAAAAACAGCACAAAAACGGTGCGTTTTTGACGCGTCAAAAGTGACCAAAATACGTCGTTTTTTGCGTGTTTTTTCGATGCTCATTTTCGATGCGTCGAAGTGACAGAAAAACATCGTTTTTCACGCGTTTTCACGCATCGAAAATGAGCGTCGAAAAAACACGTGAAAAACGACGTTTTTCTGTCACTTCGACGCACCGAAAATGAGCACCGAAATATCGTGAAAAACTGGTCGTTTTTCGATGATTTTTGTGCGAAAATGAGTCGATCAAAATCGCCGGTTTTTCCCATAAGAATACATGTAAAATGGGATGAAAATTGTGCAGTTTTCATCGACTGTTTCTCGCCCAAAATTTGTCATTTTCAAAGTGACCAAAATACGTCGTTTTTTGCCTGTTTTTTCGATGCTCGTTTTCGATGCGTCGAAGTGACAGAAAAACGTCGTTTTTCACGCGTTTTCACGCATCGAAAATGAGCGTCGAAAAAACACGTGAAAAATGACGTTTTTCTGTCACTTCGACGCATCGAAAATGAGTGTCGAAAAACACGTCAAAAATGGTGCGTTTTGATGCAATTTTTTCGTCGAAAAACTGCATCAAAAATGACGCGTTTTTCCGACGAAAAAATGACATCAAAAACCTCAAAAATAAGACACACAGTGTACGTACAAACAAGTTTATTCATCTTTCAATAGATCATTCAAAATATTGGTTCTATAGAAGAAAAGATAATCGTTCATGGCGTTGCTCAGCAAACTGTCGGGGCAGATGTCGCTGAACGTCGTCAGAAGTTGCATGCCTCCCACGGTGGCGTCCGGGTTGCAGCGAAAGTAGCGTCTAACGCCATCTAGCAGATTGTGGTAGTAGGCACAAAAGTTGATGGAATCCAACATGGCGACTCGGTTCTTCACTATTGTGCTGTTCGCCGAGAAGATTTTCCAAACGTCATTTTCCTGCAGCTCCAAGCACTCGCCATGCTTCTCCACGAGCAGCATTCTTGTATCTTCCCACATGGTCTGCGTCACTTTGCAGTAGTCGCCCACTGGGAAAGTTATCGGATCATAATCGTCGGTGATCGGTTCGCGGAAAAAGTCATCCATTTTCTGTCCAAACAGGTCACAGAGCACAGACCATTCGTAGGCACTGAAGGAAATCTTCGAAAACTTTGCCCACCTGTACGGATGAGCGAGTATGATGGACGGGCTGAAGGTTCTTGCCGGAGAAAGTCCCACACGTATTTCGAAACCCTCCACAATGAAGGAGAACTGCAGCAACATATGTTCCTCGATTCTGGCAGCCATCTCGTACTTCTCCAATATACGTGTCAAATGTCGATCAAAGTTGCCGTCTGTCGAATACCAATTGGATTCGTCACTACTGCCGCCGCCGCCGCCACTGAATCGACTCGAACTCGAAAGCATACTTGTGATGCTGCAACCGCTTGAATAGCCACTGTCTTGACTCATGACTGAAGTTGAACTGAGAGGGACGCGGCCCAGCGCAACACTAAGCATCGTCTTCCCCCACCACATCGGAGCAGTCTATCCAACTGTTGTGTCGGTTGTCAAAACCGAGCCACTTGACGTATATCTTCTTTCCTTTTCTGCGCAATACCTTTTCGATGAGATAGACGTCTGGGTTGCGCGTCTTTTGCAGTTCTTCCTCGTAGAACGCACCTTTTATGGGGTTGCCCTGTTGGTCTTCCAGCATATACGTTATGGGGTTGGTAACCCTGACGGCGCTCACAACGAACAGCTCTGTGGTCCAGTTGGGCACATAACCTTTCTCGAAAACGTGTTTCGCCTTGGAAATGCGTACGACGTCACCTTTCTTGAACTTGGGCGCTCGTCGCACAACTTTTCGACTCGAATATGCGTACTTGACGACGACGATTTTTTCGTTGGATTTGTTCACTTCGGAGGGCTTGCAGCCGATCGTTCTATGTTTGGTGGCGTTGTATTCGTCGGTGATTTTCGGCAGAACGTCCAACCACTTGTACGAACCCTTCAAGCTGAAATACTTGAACAATTTGGCTTTGAGCGTCCGTATTACCCGTTCTGCAATGGCGGCTTTCATGATGGTATACGTGTTGTAGTGGTTGATGTTCCTCTCACGCATCAGACTTTGAAATTTGGCATTGAAAAACTCTGTGCCCTGATCGGTGTGTAGATTTTTGGGACACCGCTGCGACTTGTCGAGGATGTCCTTGAATGCCTCGGTGATTTCGGCCCCCGTCTTCGTTTTCAGCGGCCGCGTCCATAGAAATTTCGAGAAGCAATCGATGACCACCATTATCATGGTGTGGTTTTTATTGAGAGTGCTGTACAACCGCAAATCGGCCAAGTCCATTTGCCAAGTATCGTCCAAGCCCCTGACGATGGTTCGACGTCGCGGGAACCTTCGACGAGCCTGCCGATGCAGTTCGTCCACCACGTGTTTTTTCGTAGCCATATCAATGCTGCTGCTGCTTCGAGTCCAGATCGATAATGACCTTACCGTCCAGGTGTTTGCCCAATTTATCTTGTATTTCGAACATCATTTTGGATATGTCCGTCATTCGACCTTCCAGCAGAGTAAGTTGGTCCGAATCCAAATTCAGCCGCTTATTCAACGTATTTTCTTGTTGTTCGATGCGGCGTTTCAAACTTGTTATTTCCTTTCGCAAATCTTTCTTTGCACGTGCGCTTATCTCGTCTGCATACTTGCGCGATGAGTCATGCAGCGTTGCCACATGCCCAGTCATCGCTTCGTTCAGCTGAGACGCAATAGAGTCGACGTATCGCTTGGTGACGGCATCGCTGTCGACCTTCGGTTCTTTCAAGTTACAAATTTTCACATTCTCAATGTCCAAGTCGCCGTCGGGAGTGCGCAGGAACGTTGGCGGAATATGTAGAATGGATGACAGGGTGATCGCCGACGACGACGTGGCGCCTCCGGAACGATGACCGAATTTGTCGACGCTCATGATGTGAATGAGGGACGAACGTTTCGTAAACGTATTATATCGGCCTCCTTCAGTTCATTGATGATGGCGACGATTTCGTTGTCGTGAGACGTATTTCCCGCCTGTTTGGAGGCCATCAGGAGCCGCAGGCGATCCACCAGCTCGTTCGGATCGTCCCAATAGATGTACTCCATCGGTTTGTCGTTGTACGTCAATGTACTGCCGCCGCTACCTGCATGATGTGTAAACATGGGTTTTATGATGTTTCTGTACTTGCGCTTGGAGGAGCCCTTCAGACGTCCCCTAGCGTCTCGGTGAACATTGGTCAATTCCAGTATTCGGCGATACGCATCGAAGTCATCTTGTTGAATGTCATCGTCGTCGGGGTCGTCGTAGAAGATGAGATCGTACAAGGAGGGCGTTCCCTCGAACGTGTGCACATTATTGATTTTTATCGAGCCGTCCGCTTCAAAGTTGATGGGTGCGGTGCCCAACAACCACGACGAAGAACTCGCATCGTATACGGGACCGTATACTTTGTCGATTTTTTTGTCGTTTTTCAGGTGCTCGTACAGGTAGGGTTGGGCTATGCTCGGATATCGATTCAGGTAGTCGTCCATTACGTCATTGGTAAAATTCGAAGGTAGCCACGGTGCGGCATCGTCGAATTCCTCTTCACTGTCGTCGTCGGTTTCTTTTTTCTCGGGTTTCTCCTGCTTCAAAGCCGATGCTTCCTTTTTGATCTTTTTGGCGGCAGCCGTACGAATCAATATGGCCTTGGAGGATCGGGCAATCTGTTGCAGCGGTTGCGAAATGGGTTTGAACAGCTTTCCGATAGATTCGTCTTGTTCGGATTTGCCCAGTTTTAGGGCCAAGTACTTTTTTCGAATGGAGCGTGCGAGTTCGGTGATTTTTCTTTTGCGTGTAGCGATGGCAACTCGATCGGACGACATCTTGAAGCGGAATGACAGGTGATGACGATGGTTTCATACTTTTATATATGTGTCGAAACCTTTGCGGTAACGTCCCTCGTTCAGATTGAAATCTTTGACGATGACGAGAGTGCCGAAGGGAGCGTCCCAACATGCCGAACACATTCGTTTGAATTGATCAAAAGACATGTCAGGTGAGACGTGTTCGTCGAACACATGTTTCATATTGATTTCGTCCTGCTTGAAGAGTACGATCAAATTGCAGTTATCTCGGATGAGTTGTTTGGGTATTTTCGAGTACGTCTGACATAGGTAGGCGGCATCGATGTCCTTGTGCCGGCCCATAGAGTAGTATTCTCGAATTTTCTGCTGGCCGTCGCAGGCGACGTCGTCGAAAATGAACACAGAGTTCGGTTTCGCCTCGTGTGGACTTGTAATTTCTTCGTTGTCCTTGAATGGGAAATACCCGACCCCCTTCACGCCGCCCAACACCTCACGCAACAGCTCGTACTTGGGCTGGTACAGCGACTTTGAGTACACGTAGACGTTTTCAAATTTAGCGCCATTCGGATGGAACAACAGAGACAGCATGATGTTCGTCTTTCCGCATCCGCTCGGTCCACAAATGATGGCTCGAAAACTGTTCGGCAACAAGTTGCTGTGTTTTCTTCGCTTCGATGACTCATCGCTGATGACGTCATCGAAGTTGTTGATTGGAAGCGTGTGTTCTTGTCGAAAGGTCTGCATGTTGTGTTTGTTGGATACAGAGTGTTCGCCTATAAATAGTATACTGGGTGTCGTCGCATATATATATATAGGGGCGTACGTGAACGACCAATCAGTTTCAATGTTGGTGTACGAGGGTGAAGGTCTAGTCAACAACTTGATCACCAAGCTGCCGTTCGAACTTCATCTACCGGGGGGATACCAATACTGTGGACGTAAGTTGTAACAGTAGTCACACTCACACGAATGGGGAAATCTAACCTCAAATACTTTCTCAGCGGGAACCAAACTTCAAAAACGCCTTGCGCGCGGCGATCCCGGAATCAATAAGCTCGACGCCGCGTGTCGCATCCACGACATAGCCTACTCCAAGTCTTCGCTGCTTGAAGATAGACATAAAGCCGATAAAGTGCTCGAGGACGAGGCTTGGAATCGGTTTCGAGCAAAAGACGCTTCTTTGGGTGAACGAGCCAACGCACTAGTTGTCACCGGAGCCATGAAGGCCAAAAGAAAGCTTGGCATGGGCGTATCCCCCACCACTCTGTCATTCAAACGTCACATCATTCAAAAGGTGAAGAAGGGTATGAAACCATCGGCGACGACGCTCAAGGAGGCCGCCATCAACGCCTTGAAGGCGGCTCGAGTGGCCGTGAAGAAGGTTGGGGGAAGGAAACGCATTCGAATTCCCAGAATCATACCCATAGAAAATGCAAAATCAGGTGGAGTCCTACCTCTCATACCGCTGTTTGCCGGTTTGAGCGCTCTGGGCGCTCTGAGTGGGGGCGCAGCAGGAATCGCCAAGACGGTCCTGGATGCCAAAAACGCCCAAAAGAAACTCGACGAGGAGAAGCGCCACAACAAGGCGATGGAAGCCATCAACGGCAAAGGATTGTACCTGAGGAAGAACGCCAAAGGTGGATACGGTCTCTTTCTGAAGAAACAAAAAAACTCCCAATAAAGCTACCCGATAGGGCGCTGTTCGATCACGAACTTCGTCATTACGCCAAGCAGTTGAAAATCGCGCATTTTCGCGGCGTCTTCATGCGAGACACGCTTCCCGCTAAAGCGCGTCGTCGGGAGTGCGCCATCGTCAACTTGGACGTTTCCCACAATCCTGGAACGCATTGGGTAGCTTATAGGAAGATAAACGATCGCGTCGAGTACTTTGACTCATTCGGCAATCTGAAACCGATGAGAGAACTTGTGCGATACCTCAAAGACTGCACCATCGTCTACAACAACGAACAATACCAGACGTACAATCAATACAATTGCGGCCATCTTTGTTTGCAATTTCTATGGACCACCGCGTAATGGACTTGTCCGAGGAGGAAATGTGGTTCGTCATCGTCGTCCTGATGAGGAACATTACCATCGAAACGTGGCTGTGGTTCCCCGAAGATGTACGCCAAAAGCTGAAACGTTTCCTGCCTTGCAACCGGAACTACAATCGTCACGTGTGGCCTGACGTTTGCGGCCCTCGCATGGAGACACGCTGTGTATTTTGTCTCAGATTGTATTACGAATAAACGTTGATTGACTTCAGTGGCTATTTATATCTCTGCACCTATCCATCCATCATCAGTCGTCATGTCGCAGCTGTTGAGAGTGAACAGTCACAATCACGTGTTTTCCTTTAGGCCGCAAGCGCCTATCGTGCTCAACCCGAACAAAGAGTACGAGTTGGCGTTGAGGTCGTTTCACTCGTACAACTCTATTCCGAACATCGAGAGAGGGTCAAAGTTCTTCTACTACAACCGTGAGGGCACACTCGAAACCATCGAGTTTCCTCGAGGATGTTACGAAATTGCCGATATCGAGGCGTTCATACGGAAAAAGATGAACATTTCGCACCTGAGCGGTGCAGAGCAGGATGCCACCTTTTCGCTCAAACCCAACAATAACACACTGAAATGTGAAATGTACAGCAAGTACTTTGACATTTCGTTCGAAGAGCAGGGCAATATTGGACACATTTTGGGCTTTTCGGCGAAATTCCTACCTGTCAACCAACTGCATTCGTCGGATCTACCTGTCAACATTATAAAAGTATCGACAATACGTTTCGAGTGCAGTATTACTTGGGGAGCCTTCGACGGTGACACGCCTGCGCACACCATCTACGAATTCGCCATTCAAGTGGACCCCGGATACGCAATCAACGAAACACCTTCGAATCTGTTGTACCTACCGGTGATTCCGCAGCGAGAAATCACCAACGTTACCGTATTAGCCCTCGATCAGGACGGTCGACCCGTAGACTTTCAAGGTGAAAAAAGCACCATCGTCTTGGAGGTGCGAGTTGCCCGGGACAGATGGGACTGATCTTCGAATCCAATAAAGGAAAACGCGCTGCACGAGGTCAGTTAGTTGTGAAGCAGCCTTCAAAGCGTCACCACCACGAATTGACTTGTGCAAACAGAGCGTTCCTCAAACAAGTTCTTACCGCATACACATTGGGTGACGGTGCCTTCAAGAGCTATGCCGCAAACAAGCAAAAGAAGACGTAATGACTTTGAGTCGTCGACGTCGTCGACGGGGCCCTCTGAGCCACCGACCACGATATTCGACGTGTTTCGGAAGCCGAAATTCGACGAAACTATTCGCAAGGCCGAATACCGCTCGTACACACCTTTCATCAAGTCGTACAACTGCAACGATATCGTAGAGTTCAACATCAATCAGGTCGACTCGTATTTCGCCATGAACGAGTCTCAGATGTCGATCAATGGAAAGCTGGAAATTACCGGGACGGGCAACGTATCGCTCGCCCCCAATTTCGCCGCCTTCCTCTTCGACTCTTGCACCTACAGCGAGAGCGCTCGAGAAATCGAAACGGTTCGTGATCCTGGGATCGTAAGCGCCATCCGAGCCATGGTTTGCTATGAGCGCCAAGACTCCTCACACATGGCAATAGCCGGATGGAATTATCCCGATTCTCCGCCTGTTCTCAACGATCAAGACAAGTCGTTCAGCGTACTTGTTCCGCTGAAGCACATATTCAACATTTTCAACGATTACCCGCTCATAACGTGCGGCAGACAGACACTTCGGTTCGTTCGAGCTCGCAACGATACCGATTGCGTAATCATACGAGAATTGGGGGCAGCGGCGGCTGCTGCAGGACCCACCACCGTCAAAGTTGTCATCGAGAATATCGAGCTGAAAATCAAACACATCTATCCGAACGATGACATTCGGGAGCAGTTGATGAGGGCCATTCAGGCGGATGAACCTATAGTTATACCGTTTCGAAAATGGGAGTTGAACGAACTGCCTGCCATCACGAAGGACGCTAAACGAGAAATTTGGGCTGTCAAGACGAGTACGGCCGTGGAAAGACCACGTTTCGTCGTAGTATGTTTCCAGACGGACAAACGCGACGTCGCAGCTGCCGACCCGACGTCCTTCGATCACGTTCACATTCAGAACATTCGTCTGTCTCTGAACGGGGAATATTGGCCCAATGAACGTATGCAGTTGGATTTCCAGCGAAATCACTATACGGACGCCCATTTCAATTACACCGAGTTCCTGCCGAGCTACACCAATATGGCGGCAAAGAAGTCGGCTCTCCTGAATTACGTCGCTTTCAAGGAGCGCGCCCTCTTCGTCATAGACTGCTCGAAACAAGAAGAACGGATGAAATCCTCGACGGTTGACGTCCGTCTCGACATCGAGGCCAGCGTGGGTTTTCCCGATAAAACCCGCGTATATTGCATCATCATACACGATTGTCTGATGGAGTACTTCCCCCTCACCGAAGTCATGAGAAATCTCTCATAGGCAGCGCTGCTGTGGTGGTGGGAGAAGTGGGAGAAGTGACGCTCTCTAGCGCGCTTCGTCATTCAGTTGCCAGCTATCACGAGTACAAGACGCACACACACCATGAGAATCGCTTTCGTCGACATACAAGGTTTCATCGTCAATGGGGCGTTCCACCCCAAAGAACTTACCATCCACATCGGACATCAGAGGCAGAATTTCCTCTTCAAGCCGCCAATGCCCTTTGTCGTGCTGACGGACAAAGATAAGAAGACCACCCGCTATTTGGAAAAGTTCATACACAGCATCCCGTATTCTTCGGGGGACATTGAATACCACGACGTCGATGCCATCTTGCAGAAATACCTTCTGCACTCGGCCGAAATCATATATGTGAGAGGCAGCCAGAAAGCCGAGTTCCTCTCGAAGAAGGTACGAGAAATCGGAGTGGTCTTCCCCAATGTCCAGGACGTCTCTCAGTTCGACGGTACGACGCAGGGAATGAAGGAGAATTTCCAGCCAACGCCCACGCCATGCCCGAACCACATAGCCGCCGCCTACAATTCCAAGTTTATGTGTACACAGTTCAATGTGGACTCTATGCTTAGATGGTTCTCCAATAATGTTTTACCTCGTTGAGAGAAATGTATGTTTTTTCGATCAATAAATCGAATTTTCGAAAGGGTTGTTTTTTTTTCTCTTTCAGATTGTGGGGTGGGAAAAAAAAATGAAAAAACAAGAGTGTGGGGCACAGATCACTGTGCGATGGGTGGTTCTGAGTGTCGTGGATAGATGGCGTCCTCGAAGGCAGCGTCATCTGTCACTCACACTTACGCATTGGTTCAGAGTGGCGTGGATAGATGGCGTCCTCGAAGGCGGTGTCATCTGTCACTCACACTTTTGAGTTGACTCACAGTGGCGTGGATAGATGGCGCCCTCGGAGGAGCTCACACTTATGAGTCGGCCTCACAGTGGCGTGGATAGATGGCGTCCTCGAAGGCGGCGTCATCTGTCACTCACACTTATGAGTTGGTTCACAGTGGCGTGGATAGATGGCGTCCTCGGAGGAGCTCACCCTTATGAGTCGGCCTCACAGTGGCGTGGATAGATGGCGTCCTCGAAGGCGGCGTCATCTGTCACTCACACTTATGAGTTGGTTCACAGTGGCGTGGATAGATGGCGTCCTCGGAGGAGCTCACCCTTATGAGTCGGCCTCACAGTGGCGTGGATAGATGGCGTCGACGGAGAGTCGTCTCTCAGCCATCTGTCCAAAATGAAAGACCTCTTTTTTCGTTCTCACACATCTTTATTCAAGCATTCACTTTCAAATTACATGATGAATCGAGTAGGTTATTGCGTATGCTCATAACAAGAAATTTCAATATGGCTACACTCATCAAGGTCATGATGACACATGCAATGACGAACAAGTCGTGCGTTTCTTGTTCAGCAACCGATTCGAGTGACATCGATTCTTCATCAAGGAGGAGGAATCCAGCATGATGGTTCGTTCTTCTGTCTTGAGCTTCAGCTTGAAGTTGAGGTACGTCGAATTGTCGTCGTCGCCCATGGTCAGTAGTTGATGGGAGCAGAACACCTCTAGCCCTCCATTTACATGAGTTCGCTCCATTTTCTGCCACTGCGCGTCGTCGTCGTCGTCGATACATTTTCCAAAACAAACTGCAGCTTCATGTACATCATTCGGAGCATTGACGTACAATCTGCCTGCCATACTGACAAATACGAGCAGAACGTATAAGTTGGCCGCCGCCGCCGCCATCTTTAGAGTGGTTCTGGCTGAATTCTTCTGACAGGTCCTATGGGCGATTGCGGTACTGCAGTTGTGGTGTACCTTTCGAAAACCTTGTCCCAATATGCAGCAGATATGGCCAACTTCTCCAGTTGTTTCGTGCAATTCAGCTTGTCTTCGTAAAACTCCAAGTCTTTGGCTATAGCTCGTACTCGCGCACCAAATTCCTCCAATTTACGTCTATATTCTTCAGAGGACATTTTCACACTGACAATCGTCGATCATAACCATTTTCCTTATGGCTACGCCCCCTCCACTCTTCACCTCTGTGTGCGGTTAAGACAGCATTGCCTGTGTCATAAAACACCTCCTGCAGTTCAAATATTCCCGCCACATGTGTCATGAACGCCGCCTGAAGCGAAAGACGCTTCCAGTTCAAATATTCCCGCTCGAAATGGGTGCGGTTCTACGATGCCGCCCGAACGTTTCCGATCTCCGAAGCGAAAGACGCCACGTATGACCTTCTGCATTTCTCGGAAAAGCGCTTACGTCATCACGTATGCTTTGTTTTGCAAGTCTCTCGGGCATGACCTTCTGCAATTCTCGGAAAAACGCATGAGTCATCACGTTTGTTTTCGTAAACAGCTCGGCGGTTGGGGATTCACCCGAAAACCCATTAATCATTCGACGATATCTTTGACGAACATGCCGACAAAAGAGCCGCCTTGCACGTGAGCCTGGGAACTCGCCGTTCGAACTTTTGCAGGTCTCGACATGTCGGCGACGACCGTTAGCGGACATGGGCGGAGTACCAACGGGGTAACGGGGTCCACGACCGCGCCCGCTGACATAGGCGTACTATGTTCCCTCAAACTCCCGAAATACGCTAGGCCACTATGGGGACCGAGATCTCGGTCCTGATGGTGGCTTAGACATACTACTTATAGAATGTCTAAAGTTTTGCAGGCAAAGTATAAAATGATCAACATTGTTAAAAATTGTTTATTGCAAATAACAAACATGAAATGTATTAAACATAGGATCTGAAAATCCTCATATTTTACTAGAGTAAAATTAAAAGTGAAATATTAGTGAATAATGAGCTTTCATTTTCTTGGCTAAGGTTAGGTTAGGTTAACCTTAACTTGAAAACAATGGAACAGACAGATTTTTAACCTAACCTAACCTAACCTAACCTAACCCAACCATAGTTCTCTTTCCTGCTGTAACAAGTAATTTCTTAAATTGATGTTTCACTTTTAAATTTTACTCTAGTAAAATATGAGGATTTTCAGATCCTATGTTTAATACATTTCATGTTTGTTATTTGCAATAAACAATTTTTAACAATGTTGTTCATTTTATACTTTGCCTGCAAAACTTTCGACATTCTATATAATGCCTAGGCATTATACACAATGCCTAGGCAAAGTTTGTAGAATTGTTAAGAAATGAGTTTATTCCATACTTTGCCTGGATTCACTCGGCAATGTATAGAATGCCTAGGCATTCTATACAATGCCTGAATTATACACATTGTCGGTAACATGTATATAATAGACATCTCCCTAACATATTATTATTATTGTTGAGTATTTTATAAACAAGTACTCATTTATGACATGATGGGTGCTGGTTACATACATCATTGTGAGTATTTGCAGTTGTAGTATGCTGAGGAAATTAATTTCAATCAAATTCATTCACAAAAAGTAGAATAATATTTCAAACTCGGTATATTTTTTGATATAAGATTCCATTAATTCAATTCACTGATATAGTTGAGTTCTTCTCGGTGGAACATTAATACCAAGACAAATGCCATACTCTTCGACAAAAGTTATATCTCTCTCTCTCTTCAGTCTTTTCGCTTTTTTCACTATTGAAACAATGAAATACATTCGAAATTATTTGTTTATATCTCTCATTATATATTATATCTCCACTTTCCTCGACTGATTTCCTCTCGAAATAATTTTATTTTCCAAGAAAAACTGATGATGTATTCTGGACGTTCAGACGACTGGATGGCCATGTTGCAAAAGATTTCCATTTTCCAGAAGAAACTAGTATGTTTTATTGATTTTTTATTGTGAAAGAGTTGAAAAATGTATTTTTACCTCATTTGCTAATGAACTAATATGCAAGTAAATTAATAGTATTCAATTCCGAGAGAAGGATCCCACTCCAGATATCAATATCAAATGCTTCATAATGATATTCTTCATAATCATCTTCATAGAATTGAAAATTGAATACTTCAATGTTTCTTATATCACACGAAGTTATATTACTTTATAACAATCCTCAGTACAAAAGAAATATATGACTTGTCCAGTCATATCTAAGTTCGTACAGTGGATGAATCTTTCCACATTTTCACTGAATATGGAGTAATTAAACAGCACTTTAACACACAGTAGCTGGGAATATTCTTCTCATCACAAAATCTCTGGTGATCTAGCAATATGAGTATGATTATTAACTGGGAAAAAAAGCAAATAGATTCAACAGAATAGATGAATAGAACTTTATTTCGAATAGGTGGTCCTAATATACATATACGAGATATGGTAATAGTAATAGTATAGAAAAAAACGGCCAATACATATAAAGATGATACAATATAAAAATATATGAAAATATTGAATAAGACATTGGCACGAAAGCAGTCCATTTTGTAAAATACTCAATGTAGCTTATATTATCAAAAATAATGAAAACAGTCGAAAAAAAACATGATGAATCAGTTTGAAATTTGACTAGATGTTTGGCTAACCAGTAAAAACACTTTGATGTAAAAAAATATTCACTGTCAGAACATGTATTTTCTCAATTTATCTTTGAACTGAAGAGGATGTTTTAATGGCATCCGGTAATTTAATTAATTCCAGGAAGCCTTCGAAATATAATGAGGTCATAGTATTATGATATGCAGTATTCGATACATAAATCTAATTTTTTCTACGAGTATTGTGGTTATGGATATCTTTTTTTCAAAAGATATTAAATTCAAACCTCTCTTTGAAATAGTGCAAATTCAAAACCAGTTCCAAGTACAGTTTTTCATATATTTACTTCATCTTCACCGAGCCATAATACGACTTCGGGTAACGGTATGAATTGATGACAGTCAGCACTTTTTTGGCACTAGTGAAGTGATCTGATCCCAGAATTGTAGAGCAAGTGCCATAGAAGCCCAGTCGTCAGGTACTTTTTGCCTAAAAATAATTCATACAGCTTCAGTGATTATTTTTGTTTATTCTTGCTATATATTGTAGTTTTTTTCATATAAGTTATATTCTGGTGAATAAACGTTATTATTATTATAGTTTTGATTTCTGGTGCATGATGTAAGGTTATGTGTCAAAAAAAACATATTCATTTTGCGACCTCGGAATCCTTGTGGAAATTGTGTTTTATTGAAAAAATTGATTTTTGCCAAATATTTCTGTTATCGTGCGTTTCAGGAAAAATTTCCACCCACACAAAAATGAAGGGGACAAAATTCCCCACAATTTAAATTCTATTCATGTTTTCTCTAAAGTGAATTGATTCGATGCGGCGGCTCTATAAATGTACTCAAGTACCTATTTTTCATCAGATCCGCACACATTTCTGATTACCACTTTATCGTGGAGCCGTGGACAAGCTGGTTGTAACAATTTGTATGTAATATCGCGTTATATTGTAGCTGAAATTTTAAATCCCCCACTGAGGTACTATTAAGTGAAAACTAGCATTTTCATTTGAATATTAAGCTTTTTTCAATCCGACCCCGACTTTTTTGCTGACACCAGTTTCTCCTCTGTGTGATATCGTTTCTGTGGTTAGAACTGCTTTCGTATATTGGGAAAGGGGATTTGCCGGAACCCGGAAAAAGCAAAATTGTGCAGCAAATGTGCAAAGCCTACGACCACAAGACATAAAATTGCGACAAAATCTAGTTGTTCTTCATGCGACCAGCGGCTGCGACACAACTTCCGCAATATTCAAAGAAGGGAAGGCAAAATTCACTATATTTCAGAAGAATAAGCACTTACGTCCAAGTTTTTAATGACGAAAATGCTGAGCCTGAAGCTGTCGGTGAAGCAGGGAGGCGTTTTCTTTTATCATTGTACGGAGCCTAACCTTCGAGCATATCCTTGAACTCATCATTACCGTTGCTTTTTGAAATCCATAACTGAAAGCAAAACCAACATCGCCTCATCACCACCTACCAAAGCAGCAGCGCGTCAGCATTTTTTGAAAACTTGCCAGCAAGTGCAACTTTCGCTTGGTAATGAGAAACCACTTACAAACTGGGGATGGAAAACAAATGACAGACTTCCTGTTTGAATCACGACTTTGTATGACCCTACGCTAGAAAAATTGCTGAACTGCAAAAAAGGCTCTGGACCGGCCTGTAGCTCCAGGAAAACTGCGAGAATGCGCAAGACTTGCTTCCTGAAAATGGCGATGAAAAAGATGCCGTTCATTTAACTGCTAAGTGCCAAATAATAGAAGAATTGGATGACGACCAAGAATTTGGATCTAATAGGGAGATAAATGACGAACCAGAAGTCGAAGATTTTGAAAAACCAGGACCATCGAAGAGAACAAAGCAAACTAGATAAGATTCGCTTCGTGGATTGGGCCTAATGGATAAACACAGATAAAAAACGTAGTAGGAATTTTTGCAATTGCTATAAAAAGTGCTAACATTTACAGACCCACTACATCGAAACTATCAACTCTACAGCAAAAATGAATGGAATTTTGTCCCTTTCATTTTTATACAGCTGCATATTTTTTTTGCGGTTGCAAAATGAATATGTTCTTTTTGACACTTGACCTTACATCATGAACCGGGAATCAAAATTCCTTGAATTATTTTTAAGTAAAGCCCCTTTTATTGCTTTGACGACTGGTCTATAGTGGCGGTGCTTATTTCATGCTTCCAGTATAAGCAACTCTCGGTTTTTATTTCCCTTCAGATTATGGTTAGCAGGGACATACCGTTCAATTTAGGAATAAGCTTTACAGTCAAGATGCATAAAACCGTGGGGCATTGACTGATGTGCTTTGTTTAGTCAATACCTCCCGATCTGAGAAATCGAAGCGAGAGCTTATAATGCGGTTTTTCAAACCTGCAATTCCAATCAAATGACAGCTCACGAGAGAATCTCGATACCGACGTTCGAATTGGTGGGATATTTTGTTCACCAAATGAATCTTTAGTACACAAAATTTGTGTAGACAGGGCCACCTTGTAGGAAGCTAAACCCTCACAGACAAGTTTGATAGTTTGATAATCCGATCGGCAGTATAAAAGTCAATTTGAACAGTAGAGTAACTACTAATGTATCGGATCTGATTAATTTACTGGTTAATACCAAATCAAACCTCCCACATACCAATAATAATTGTGAACAACAATCATACCACGCCTCCCATGCCACACAGAGAAACTGCCAACATTTTTTTTTACCTACTTATTCAGTTTTCATTCCGTTGAGATTGACTTTGGATAGACTATATTCGAAATTTGAATACGTTTGGAAGTTTAAATGAACTCAATATCAATTCTATCTATGTGGAAAACGTCTTAATGGATCAGTCTCTATCCAGCAGTCAATGCACGAAGTGTTTTATTTTACATACCTTCCAATAAAGATATAAAACATGGCGCAGTCATAAAAAAATAGGAACCTCACAACGGCAGATTTTGAAAAATAGTTGCAATATCTTCAAGAAAAATTAATTTCTTTGGAATCACACCAATATCGTATAATGGAAATGTGGCGGAGGATTGAAACTTCTGGAAATGATGATTTCTGAACTATTTGGTAGCAACCGAGTTGATGAAGAAAGAAAGGAACAGAACTGAATGTGCACAATCAGTAATTACAATGGGGGACGAAGGTCTACGAATTTTTAAATCCATGCAATATGGAACAACAATTTGTTGAAGGAAATTGAAGAATATTTTGCACCGAAGAAGGATCACACCTATACATTTATATTATGTCTTATTGGTAAACACAAGGTAGACCAGTCAATAGAAATAGTCAATAGAGTTAGACCATCTGAGAGGATCACAGTGGTGTAATCTTTGACAGTTTGAGGGGAAAATTGTTAGCAGCTGACAGCATAAAACTTCATATTCGTCTTTGGAACATGCTGCGGACAGAAATGAAGAAATCTGTGAGGATCAATAGTCAAGGATGGTATTATCTGTGGGCCAAGAGATGATAGTTTGAGAGAAAAATTGTTATCAGCTGACTACATATGTTTGTCTGTTTCTGGAACATGCTAGGGACAGAAATAAAGAAATTACCAACGGTAGGACCACCATCATCAGGTGGAGGTGATCAACAAAAAGTTCAATTCAGCTTGGCAATCTAGTTCGGTGTGATTTTTTTCTCATTAGAAGAAATGTCAGAATAGCTTGGTATATTGTAAGAATTGTGCTTCTCGCATCCTTCAATAAAATGTTCTACCTTTGGAGAAAATGATAATATGGATAATAATTATGGATCCTATAATTACGACAATAAGTCTTCTGTTGATAACAGTCAAAAATTTAATCAGAATAGAGGTCAAAACAGAGAAACAATCAGTTTGTTGAGGAAAATGTAGAAAATTGTGAATGGTCCATCATCGATTCCGTTTATGAGGACAATGATATTTCACTAAAATTTCTGTTTATGAATAACATCGAATGGGACCAAGTTAACACTACACAAGGATCATATTGGGTGCAGGACTTGACAATTGAGGGACATAATTTGAAATTTTGAATTGACTTGGGGCTATGGTAAATGGAAAATAAACAGAAGTCTCAAAGCAGATTGGGTATGAAATGAAAAATAAACAAAAAATGTTCGAATGAGTTCATTTTATGATCATGAGCTACCAGTGTAAGCTATACGCTATTCATCTTGCTCTTATAAGGGTTGATATTATAAGATACTATTTTATGTTGTCGACTTGGAATGTTTTCCACTGTTTGAAAACATGTGTTTCCTTGAATCAATCATCAAAATCTGAAACATTCACAGAAGCTTGCAGAATACTTTCGAAAGAAGAATCGATGCATGCTCAGAGCCTTTTGGTCCCTTGGGAAGAAAAGGTAGAATATATATTTCTTCAGAATTAAATCAAGGTAAATAGAAATGTACCCATATCTAGCCCAATCATATAACATAAAATACGGCATGACCCACATGGGAAATATTGATTGTGTTTGAAATTGGAAAAATGACTGCAGAGAAATATCGACAATATCAGTGATTTGAACAATGTGAGAAAAAAACTATTCTCTTGGCAGAAACGAGGAACAGTTTCAGATTGAATGTGAGATAGATGTCAAGGCGGGTATCTTGATGACTTTATCTTTCTCATTTCCTGCATGAGTTCGTTGTGACACATCATGTATGCAAAATTTATCGGGATGGACATACTCGCAAACAGGTTTAGGCGTTTTGGTCTAGTCTTCAGATACGACTCAAGGACTATTTTCAAGTTAGTGATTTTACATGAATTGAATATGAATATGTATGTGAATTTGTCAATCAACATTCGCCAATAATAATAATCAGATAAAAGAATATTTGTGAGATAAAGGTCGTTGTATTCTCAGTGAACTGATTCCGAGGCAGCATATTTTTTGAGGTTCAGATATTTGAAGTTCAGATATCATTTACATTCACACATTTATACATTAACACATATACAATAATATATCATATTCATTGTGTATTAGCAATAGTTCTTACTAATAATCACATCACATTCATAAATATCATGTTTCTTAATGAATCTAATACAAAATAACTCACTGAGTAATATTACTTTGCTGGTGATACCTACTACTATAATCCCTATAAATATGGACCTGAATGATTTAACACTTTTTTTGTGCATAAAATATTTATAGTACTTATAGAGTCTTCAATCAACAGGTTTGATATTTTTCCTATAGGTACTAACTATTATATTAAACTATTTAATGATTATGAGTACTAGTTGGGTGACTCAATCAATCAGTTTGATAAATGTAATATAGTTGTCATTTATAAACATCTTACGTTGTCATGAAAATTTTTTGTAGTTTTTATTATTTCTAATATTCAAAGGTATTGAGTTGTAAGCTTTTGATGATAGATGATAAGCAAATCTTGCATGTACATTTTTATTTGAATACGATACTTTCAGTAATTTGTTTCTCATACTACGAGTCATAATACCATGCGAGATTTGATTCCCTGAATGTTCTTTTTTGAGCATAAAGACCACCAACGTATGAAAGTACAACGATCTTATATTGCATATTATATTCCTTCCATAAAGTAGTCTGGTTGGGTATCGTCTACTTTTTTCGTAAATAATTTTCAGTATATAATTTTGAATTGTAGACAAGGTTTTTAATGAATTCTCATACAGTGCTCCCCAAACCAGTATTCCATACCTTAAAAGTGACTCCACTAGAGATTTGTAAACCAGAATCAACAAATTTTTACTCAATATATCCCTTAGCTGATAAAATTTGTAGATTAGTTTTCTAATTCGTTTTGTTGAATATGCCACATGTTGATTCCATTTTATGTTTCTATCTATAACAATTCCTAAATATTTAGTATTCTCAACTTCTTTTATATCTCCAATGCCCTTAATATAAATGCTGTGGAATTTTGGTATGTTTACATCTGTGACTGTGAAAGCTATATAATTTGTCTTATTTGTTTTTCAGAGACAGCTGATACCCATCCAACCACATCTTTATGTGGCTCATACCTTGTTGAACGATTTCCTTTGTGACTTCCCAATCATATCCACTAAATATGGCAACCGTGTCATCAGCATATGATATTACTTTGCTATCTATGTCAAGTGTTAAGAGAGAATTGATATAAATAGTGAATAGTATAAGCCCTAAAACAGTCCCCTGAGGCACACCCACTTTCACCAGTTGTGGTTCACTTAGACTTTCATTGATTTTTACATATTGTGAGCGGCCTTTTGTTATCGAGATTATTCGGAACTTCATTGATAACCTCATACATGGAATCTGATGTGCTTTTACCTTCTCGGAACACATTGTGTCTAATCGTGTTTTTATAAATTCCGCAGTAATTTTTCCAAAATTAATAATCAAACTGATTGGGCGATAATTTGATATTTTATTTTTGTCACCTGCTTTCTGAAAAGGGGTTATGACTGAGTTTTTAAATTCTTTGGGAAATTTTCCGTCGCTAAATATTAAGTTAATGATATGACTAAGAGGGTGGAGAAAAGAATATACCTACAAATTATATTATAACTAACTATACAATATTTCCATCCAGCCACCTAAATATGACCTTTATATGTTCAGTCATTTTGTGAAAAAACAAGTTATTTCAGGATATTGCTTGGTTTCCATAGTGATTTTAACGAAATGTGAAAAATTCGACCTTGCAAAAACTGAATAACTATTCAACCACTGAAAATACCAAATTTGAAGTGGATGTTAATTCGTATCTCCTGTTCCTCAATTCAAGCGGTGTTCTTTGAATATCACAGGGCTTCTCTTATTTCTGAATCTGTATATACAAAATGCATAATTTTAATATTAAGGAACCATTCATCTACACTATCCCAAATCCTCACTATTAAATTGAAATTGATTTATTTAACGTAGAGCTGTCTACGCTGCCAATCTGTCACATGAATTTGATGTAATGAAAATTTCAAATGAAATTCATTTGTTTGAATGAATATCAACCACCACTCGAAGTTTTGTAGCAGAATATCCACAATATTAAATAATTGACTGAAAAATTAATAGTGATACGTATTACAACGAAATCAGTTGTACACCTCCTGTTTTCGATGTGCTAATTTTTCAACAGATACCAAAATCTGCAGTTTGAAAAAAAATTGTGAAATCAACTGGACTCGCATAAGATTGCCCGAAAGCAATCATTTCTTGTACTAGTTGATTAAACAAAGAAACTATTATGGAAAATTAACTGTTTTCATTACATTTTTCGAAGATATGAATTTGACGTAAATATTGTAATGAGCTGTTGGTTATCGGCACTTTGGAATTGGTTAACTGAATGATAATAACTCATTAACGTGCCATATGCGACCAAAAGATAAACTACTCAGTGGATTTTTAACATTAAAAAAAAAAAAACTGAATCAACGCGTGTTAGAATAAGACAGCTCAATTGAAATTATGGATGGAATAATCACTGATGATAATATCAAAGGGATGGTTAATACAGCAACTGCAGTAGACGATGAGAAAAACGAGCAGAAAGGCGAAATTATATATGGAAATATCACTAAAGGTGGTGTTCAAGAGGTAGTATATGTACCAACTGCAGAAAGTGATGAAAAAGTACTGCTCAAACCAACCAATAGAGAAAAGAATGGCGATACGTTATATTTATACTTAGCTGTGTTTAGCGGTAAGATGATTTTCAAATACCAAATTATCGAGTGGTGAAGAGCAAGCTGGTCTAGCCCTGACAAGGCTTAAAAATAAAACTTCACTGATCGAGCATCCGTTAGAAACTTAATGAAATCGATACTTCCCATCGTTGTCTACGAAAAATCTAAAATAATGTAGAATTGAAACAACGTCGAACAACATTCTGAGAGTGATTTACTAAGATGAACTGAGAAAAATAGAACAGTTTTTATTCTTCTCATAATTTTTCGTCAAACTCACCCCTTCCGAAATATAAGTGATTGAGGTTTGAAACATGAGCAAAATTTGCCAATTCCAAAAAGTCATACCTTTGCTACTACTAGTTTTCATATCATCCTCACGCGCAAAATCATATGTGAGAAATGTACTTAAACGTTATACAGAGCATTTCTTTGATGACCCCCCCTTTCATTTTTTTAAAGTTTCGGATCAAAAATTGAAACTTGAGATAATGAAATTGATGCATTAATACTATATTTTCGAGTAAAATTAACAAAGGAAAATTTTGAGTTGGCGACTGGCGCCATCTGGAAAAAAAATAGATGTAAACGGGGGTCTTATGATACATTATTTTGAAGCAACCCTAGAATATAAAGTCAATATCTTCACCTACTACAAAATGGCGAAACATCTAACAAAAAACTGAAAAGAAACACATCAGTATCGATATTTTTAGAAATATTCGTTTTTCTCTGTCATATGGCAATCCCAAAAAACCGATAAGGTTTGATAGGTTTTTTTTTGTTCATAAAGAAGACATAAATGTCATCATAACGAACATCATTGTTCAGTTCAAATATTATCATTGAGTTTCCAATTTTATGAGTAGATAGATACCACATAAACTATGTCCAAAATGGCCAATTGAACAAAATTCAACAGGATATTGTATTTTAATATGCTGGCAACTACTGTTGATCCTCTATTCACCGAAATCGTCGAAATTAATCCTAATGAATTCGATATGGATATTATTATTTCAACAGGATGGAGCACCACCACATAACTCCAGACAAGTGAGAAACTATTTGGATGTTACATTTCATGGTCGTTGGATTGGCTATCGAGGTACTACGGAATGGCCAGCCCGCTTGCTCGATTCGATACCTTCAGACTTTTTTATGGGGCTATTTGAAGCGGAATGTTTACGGAACTGAACCTGCTTCAATATTGAATATACGGCAGAGAATAATAAATATTTGTAGGAATATCGACGTTGCTGTGTTAGAAAATCTTCGACGTGAAATATCGGATAGGCTGTTCTTATCTCAAGACGACGTTTGAGGCAACTATTTAGATCATATTCTGAACTGAACTCAGCTTATTTCCTCAAATTATGGAGTCAAACGTCGATGTGTGCAGGCAATTATTAAATTTTCCGCCATTTTATAGTAGGTACAGATATTGACTTCATATTCTAGTGTTGAAAAGTATTCGTCAGAAGCTTCAAAATGATGTATCACAAGACCCCCCCATTCCACTTATTTTTTTTCCAGGTGGTGCCCAGTTGCCATCTTGAAATTTTGATGTCAATTTCACTTCAAAATATAGTATTCATACATCAATTTCATTATTCCAAGTTTCAATTTTTTGGATTGACCCGTTCAAAAAATAAAAGGGAGTACATTAAAGAAATGTATCGTATGTTCGAATGATGGGAATATCTGGTAAAAAAGAAGATGTTATTCTTTTAAAAATATGATTTTCAAGTTTTTTGTCGATGTATTCACTGATAACTCAAAAGGAGTGCATTTTTTGAAAAAAAGGTTGAAATATAAAATATGTTTTTATTTTGCCTGAAAGTATATTAACTTAGTTTTCAGACCAATCATTCGTTATCCTATTCTATATAGCAACACCAATTGGCACATACGTTGCATATTATTTATATATATTCGATTGCAAACTTCCCAAGGTGGATTAAAATGGGCTGGAATGAAAACAAAATATGACGTTCAAGTACATTTCTCAGAGATTTTTTTGCGATTTAGGATGGTGAGAAATGTTTGGACGAAGTGGAGATATAATTTTTTCAAATGTTTTCTGTAAATATATTCAAGAATGAAGAAGTGTTTTATTTTGCTCATTTCTTTCATTTCTGCAATATTATTGAACTTTGTTTCAGTCTCACAAATTTTTCGTTGAGAACAAATCAATAACCATTTGTTTGAAAAAATGGTATTCAGTTTTTTGCAGGCAATGTCATATTTGTTATTGTTTCAATTTCAACAGCATTTCCCTGACAACTATGGTATCTAGTTCAATTCAAATGAAAATTTAGATTTTTTTTTGAACATTTATATTGTTGATGCAATAAACAGTTAGTATGGATGAAAGGGGACATGCACCACTGGTAGGAATAGATAAACTTATATACCCTTGGGCAACACACGAATCATAAGGCCACAAGAACTTAGGGCATCAACATAAACTTTATATCCACGGTACATTTTATACCTGTCAATTGAACGGATATTTAACTTATCTTAAACCCTTATTATCCTAGCGTTGCATATATGCAATGCATTTTTGATGTATTTTGGTAATTTTCTGTGGAGTGACTTTTGAACTTGGCGAGTAGATGTCGTTGTAAGTGCTGTCACAGATACATACATTTACTTGTTGAGAGCTGTTTGGACGTTTCGGTGCGTTTTTAGTGACACTATTTATGAGTTTGGTGAACTGTGATCCTGAAAATTCGAAGAATATGGACATCCGTTTCGAGTAAGTATATTATTTCATAAACATGTATTCAAACTATGTATCTCCATGTATTTCGTGTTCATAAATGTTTCACCTAACCTCGAAATAGTTCAACTTATTGAAAAAAAAAGTTTGAAATATTCCCTGGGGGTGTAAACTTACCTGTTGCATATATGCAACGCTAGGATAATGGGGTGCTGTTGTAGTGGAGATCGTGAGCGGGCAATTTGAATGAATGATTCTATTGACTAAAATTTTATTATGTTTTGCGTTTCGGCAACTGAAATCCTCACATCATCAGGACTGAATATGGGTTTTATATATGTATATACATATATTTATAGGTTTTAGCCTTTCGTTCCGTTGTATTGACGATATGTTTCATTCTAGACGAGGACTGACATTGGAGGAGGCATTACAGATTGCATATGATGATGACGAAAATGGTACTTCTCCGATTGAAGCTATATATATCGAACCTCCAGAAGTTAACGTGTTAACCGACGTGGAATCTGGGGATGAAGAAAGTGACTTCGACTTGAATCGGCTTTCTGGGCGTCAGCTCCGTTCACAGGCCGGAATCAAATTATGTAATAATGAACGTATTGACAACGCACACCAGGATCTGGAAGCGGCAACGTCTGAAGCTACGCCATCGGAAGCAACGGTATCGGAAGCTACGACTTCGGAAGCCACAACATCGGAAGCCACGACATCGAGAGTGAGATCAATCCCTATAAATAAACGGGAACAAATTGTTCATCAGTGGGTATCTGGGGAGCTGCTGAATCGAGAGAGTAACTTTGTATCTCCCTGTGACTTCTCTCAATTTGAAAATTTGTCGACAGTTGAAACATTTGAATTGTTTTGGACTGACGACCTTATTGAATATATGGAAGGAGAATGTCGAAAATATGCACTATTCAAAAATTTTCCAGATCCCAAAATTAGTTCTGATGAGTTAAAATGTTTTATGGCCATTTCGATATTGAGCGGTTGTGATGTGAAGCCAGGCAGAAGATTTTATTGGGATAGTGGGGTAGATATGGGCAATCCACTAGTGAAAAATTCTATGAGGAGAAACCGATTTGAACAAATCATGCAGTTTTTTCATTTGGCAGATAATTACCAAATAGACAAAAATGATAAGGCTTGGAAAGTTAGGCCATTGATGAAAAAGTTGAAAGAAACGTTTATTCAGCATTATGTTCCAGACGAAAATATAAATTATGACGAATCAATGGTTAAATACTTTGGCAGACACAATTGCAAATGATTCATCAGAGGAAAACCGATTCGTTTTGGTTTTAAAATGTGGTCACTCAATTCCGAAGGGGGATATCTCATAAACTTTGATATATATCAGGAAAAGAATCCAAATTCAGTGAATTATGATGAAATGCGGTATGGAAAATGTACTGCCCCCCTACTAGGTTTATTGCGTGAACTTCCAGATGCAAAAAGAGAATTGCCATTTAAACTTTTTGTAGACAATTTGTTCACAAGCATATATCTATTGCAAGATTTGCGAGATGTTGGTATTTGGTGTACAGGTACCGTCCGAGAAAATCGAGTACCTAGAACAGTTCTACTCCCCAGCAAACAAACCCTTGCAAAAGTTAACAGAGGTACTTACCACTCTGCCCTTGACAGAACTACTGGAATTATAATTGTCAGATGGGTTGATAATAGTACCGTGACTGTAGCTTTTACATGTTATGGTGTACAGCCTTTCACAAATGTCAAACGCTATTCGGAACAGGAAAAAAAAGTTGTGCAAGTTCCGCAACCAAATCTGATCAGAAAATACAATGTTTCCATGGGTGGAACTGATCTTATGGATCAGAATGTTTCTAGATATCGTGTCAGTATTCGTTCGAAAAAGTGGTGGTGGTGCCTTTTTACGTGGATGCTAGATGTTACTCTTCAAAATGCTTGGTACATTCATACTAAGAGCGGGAAATCAATTCCGCAGCTAGACTTTCGTAGACAGATAGTTATTAGCTATTTGACCAAATATGGAACAAAATCCAAAGGTGCTGGTAAGCCATCCACATCATCATCGAGTGCATCAGAAAGTAGAGTATCTGACAATATAAGATTTGATCGAAAAGATCATCTGCTCGTTTTTATTTCTGATGAAAAACGAAGAAGATGTGCTTCTGAAGAATGCACTTCTATTACCAGAACCATGTGTCTCAAATGTGGCGATGGGTTGTGTATTGGTTGCAATGAAAATTTTCATATAAAATGAATATTTTTTCTTGAATCAATTATGTTTTATGAGATTTTATAATCATGACATACAAATAAAACAATAAAAATTGTATAATTGACTTTTTTATTTTTGACCCCTTATTATCCTAGTGTTACATATATGCAACGGTTCAAATATCACTCTCTATAAATGTGATATTGAAAATTTGTCTTGGATATGTTTTCAATTGATATTTCAAACAGTATGAAGTCATGAACCGATGATATTTCCAAAATAAAGTTAATTCAGGATAATAAGGGTTACGTTTCAACTATGAGTAGGTACAGTACTGGTCAATATCATAAAAAGTTTCAACTATTCTTAATCATCTCTAGATTTTTGATGACTCTGATCAGGGTCGGCAGGCCATAAGGCAAATTCCATGAATACCACGATACAATTTATTCCAACAATTTCTCGCTGCAACTTGTCCCTTTCCATTCGTGATGATTGAAGATACAAAATGAAATCAACAAACCAGTGTTATCCTTCACACCATTAGATTCAAGCATCATAAAATAATCCACCATCGTTTTTGTGAGACACGAAAAAAATCTAAAATTTCATTTGAATTGAACTAGATACTTCAGTTGTCAGTTGATTAAATTGAAACTATAATATGCAGATTTTGTTTTCAAATCTTTATGGCCGTGCAAGTCCTGAAGTGTTCTTTATGTTTCACTACAGAAATCGATCATTTCGACAAACGTTTATCAACGAGCGTTTTTATCAGTCACAAAGTTGTAATCTGTTTCGACGATGCAATTTGTCGTTGCAACTCCAGAAAATTGCATGGATTCATGCAAGTTTTTCGAATTGCATGGATTTTTTTGGTGCGATAAGTTGCGACTCAGTGATCTCTGTGGTGAATTCGTTGCCGCAAACTACAAATATGTGTTGGCACCTTTGTGAAAAGTGGTAAATTGAAATTATTCTATTATTTTTCGACACTGGGGAGTTTGAGTGAAGTGATAAGGTGAATTTACCACAATTACAATAATTAGATGTAATAATAAAATTATATATCGATTTTGATAATGTAGGCGTTTATCTTGGTAACATTAAGTGCTATTTTTTAATATTGGTAATTGCAAATTGACAGATAGATGACATTTCTCGCAGCGAGAAGTTCCACGAGAAATTGTAGCGACAAATTGCATCGTCGAAACAGGCTGTTAAATATACAGGGTGTAACTGAATAAGTGTAAAACATTTAAGGATGTGTTTCCTCATCGAAAACAAGATAGGATCTTTCATATAAAGAAACTTCATTGGAGCATCCCTCAAAGGGAGTACATAAATTTTAAGTAACAAATTAAGAACAGAACAACAACACACAATTAGTATTAATTCAATTTCGAAAATTCACAAACTGACCTTCTCATACCAATTAAATTGTCACTATCGCTAATAGCGACCTACTAGATAGATTAGTTTCGTATTTTCTCATTTATGACGATGTATCTCTGTAGTTGTTCGTTTAAGAATTTTCTGCTGCGAACTGGTTCATTTTGGGCCAAAAACCCAAGAGATATTTTTTGTTTAGAATGAAACAGGCTATCGGAAATGAATTTTGAAATGGTAAACAAATAATAAGAAAAAAGTTACATTGGAAATACATTTTAGGGGATGAGTTTTCCACCCCTTCCAACCATGGGGTAAACCAAATAAATTACTGGCTGAGGGTACTTCACGACCTGATTAAGAGTCCGTTAAAATAATTGGTGATGAGATTGGACACCACATTCTGTCATTTGTTAGAGTGAAAGCACAGTGTAAGCACCGATTATTTTAACGGACTGTTAATCAGGTCATAAAGTACCCGCCCTAAGTGTCTTTTTGGTAGTACAAAACGTCAGGATAATTTCAATATTGTAACTTTTTCAGTGCTTGTCAAAAAAGTTGTTATACAAATTTTATGTCCCCCCTTTCAGGGGCTGTATCTTAACAAGGGATGCTCCAATGAAGTTTCTTCATATGAAAGATCCTATTTTTTTTTTTCGATGAGGAACCACCTCCTCAGATGTTTCACACTTATTCAGTTACACCCTGTATAGATATTTTCAGAAGTCGAATCAGTTTGTCAGATCAAATGTCAATAGTGGTATATAAAATGAAGAGTTTGAACAACCAACAAGCTCCGATTGAACCACTTCAAATTAAACATTTATTTCAAGAAATCGGCAAACGAGTAAAACTTGCCCACTGGATTTCATTTTATTTTGTTTTTCTTCAACAGGATCACTTTGTATGACAATTCCGTTACATAAAAGCATAGCTGGGCATTAACTCGTTAATCCGTTAATCGTTAATTAACGAAGTTAAAATTTTTATTAACGGATTAACTTTTAAGTTAACTTTTAAAAAGGTTAACGGATACGTTAACTTTCGTTAATATGTCCGTTATGTCCGTTAATCGTTAATGCAATGCCGAATAGTTTCCGCACGGCATCGTCAAGTGACGGTTAACGCGTGGCAGCGAGTGAAACAAAAACAAAACTAGTTATATTTTGCAGAGGCGTGCAAGTGAGAAAGAAAACTGCGAGGAGATTTTTTTCATTTGACGTTTGATCATTTCATTACTTAGCGCAGGTGCTTAGGGTATGGTCCGATAGTAACCACTACTCACCGATTTTTTGACAGCGGTTTCCTGAAAAACTTGTAATCACTGCCCAATTTCAGGACACATGTTAGTTTCAATTTCAAAACAGACAGAGAATTACTTATGGTGTAAGGAACTACCATAACAGAGGCATTCATGTTCAAAAGTATGAAAAATACTTTTGACATATGACAACAGCATTTAGGTTTGCTGTGTTTCTCGGGGAACAGATATTCATAAACCTATTCATTGAATAAAATAGTGCTATACACTTAAGCGCTGCGGTTGAACGTCTTTTTTCCACGGGTAAAGACATTTTAACACCAAACGACAACTTCAGCTTGTTAATGTTCATGAAGGGTTATATGCACCTTATGCCCGACGATTAAATTACACATCTAAATTATACAAGTATTTTGTTTGGTTCCTAACCTGTTAACATCCAAAACCAACAGGTTTTTGTTTCATAAGTTCACTAACGCAACGAAATAAAGATGCAATTTTACACATATTAACGGATTAACGATTAACGTTATTGCGTTAATTCTTCCGAAATATAACGCTTTAACGTTTAACGAAGCTAACTTTTTTTGTAGCGGATTAACGGTTGACAAAGTTAACTAGTTGATTAACGGTGCCCAGCTATGCATAAAAAGTAGTTAATTGAAAGCAAGTTGCTATAGGCTCTGATATCAGCTGGAATGCCAACACCTATCTTTGTTGCTTTCTTCATCCAAACAGTATGGCAGAGCTCGCTGAAGATTATTCGTACAATAATTATTCGAACATATTTGTCATTTCTAACTTGTATAACTGAATTTCAGCAAGTCTCCTGATGTTCGTGAAGGGATGCTGCGCCGTCTGGACGTCACCTGTGATCCCCCAACTGAAGTCGAATGATTCAGATATCAACCCTTTGGGAGAACGAAAAACGAATGGTCAGGTATCAATATTAGTCGGCGCACCTGCATTCCTCAGAATTTTTGGCCCGTTATTATTTGGGAGGCTACCAGATGTCATCGGAAGAAAATACACCGTAATATGCATTTCTCTGGGAATTTTGTTGTCTAACGTGATAATGGCCATTGCCAACCATTTGTACATCTACTACATCGGCAGATCAACAATAAAACTTTGTGTTGGTTTATTACTAACAGTCCTACCGATGTATATGAACGAAATTTGCGAAGACCACAGCAGAGCCAAGTATGGATGCATAATGATGTTCTTTTTCCCCTCGGCAGTCTTTACGGCTATCTTCTGGGCCCCATAACCAGCGTGGGATGGTTCACTTTCCTATGTGGAGCACCCTTGATTCCACAGCTGATACTTTCTTGTGCACTATTTCCTGAGTCTCCATTCTATACAGCTGCTAAGGGGGACAAAACCACAACCATCCCGATACTGAAGAAATTGAGGTGTAACAAAAGCGAAGAAGAGATCAAGCAAGACTTTTAAAAAAATAAAAACGATATCAGGAACTCGAAAGCGAGCCATAGGAATTTGGGAAGCTTTTCGAAACAAGAGCACTGAGGATGGGGATTTTGATTGGACTGGTAATAGACCTGAGTCCACATTTATCAGGAGTTTCTGTTATGACGGCTTTCTTAGCGCCCATTTTCAATGAGGCCAAAACATATCTGTCCGGAAATTCGTTCGCCATTTTAGTGGGACTAGTGAAATTGACTTTTTATTTGATGCCAATTACCATTGTGGAAAAAGTCGGTAAGAAGCAACTACTAAAAGTTTCTTGCATTGGAACTGCAGTTCCTCTAGCTGTTCTCTCTATATATATTTCTATTCGACTGAAACGCCTATTCAGTTGGTCTGGGTTCGATTCATACATCGATCGTTAGTGAGTTGTTTTTAAATGACCTCAGATCCACCACTTCATCCTTTATCATGACAATAAGCACTATTCTCATCTGTGTCGAGACCAGTTCTTTTCCTTTACTATCTGAGTTTTTGGGGGTCCACTTCTGTATCGCAACATACAGCGTATGCATTTTTCTGTGTTTCATCTTCTTCCATTTTTTGTTTCCAGAAATTAGTGGTAAAAGTTTTTCGGAGGTTCAGGAACTATTGAAGTAGAAGAGGAGATTATTTGGATTGATTCTAATGGTCCAGAAAACTTCGTTATTTTGAACTTCAGGATGAATTGAACGTTTTCTTGGTAGTTTTTTTGGTTTGTAACCTCTATAACCCATGACAATATGTAAAAATAAAAAAAATACTGCAATCTATACAAGTGTAGAAAAGTAGATTTCCGATCCACCTTGAAAAGTTGCTGCGATAATTAAAAACTGTTCCGTATTGAACACGTCTCATTAGTCAGCATCATTCATCCAGCACAAATTAAGGACTTTCAAATAGTAAATTGAACGTATTGTTGAATTCACGAATTGGTGTCGAAAAACTATCTCGTGATCAATTCGAGTGAAACAGTTTCATTGCAATTGTTATTGGCAAATGAATTGAAATCTTTATGACTTTAGAGTTACTGTTGGTCCTGTACACATATTCTGCACTATACAGTAATCTGACATGACTTCAAAACATACAATTCGAAAATTGTCCGTGTTACGCAGGAGCCCAATTTCTCAACAGTTCTTCTGAAGGGATGAAAAATGAAAATATTTGAGATAATCCAATAGCAATACTGAAAGGATACACAATGAATGGCTATTTTTATAGTACCCATGAATATCTGGGTAGGTGGTAACCGTTTTATTTATTGAACTGACGAATTTTGATTTTATCCCATTTCCAATAGGTTTTGTTCAAAACTACTGTCTTATTTATGAAAGAATGTAGGCTTTCACGGCCGGTGTTGTAACATCGCAAGGTTTTCGGGCTTGAGGGCCGTGTATTGGAATTTTTAATTCCGGAGCTTTCGGCTACATCTGCGGCAGCCATCTTCAGCGGCGTAGTAGTAGGTCAACTCTCCGGAAATAAAAATTCCAATACACGGCCCTCAAGCCCGAAAACCTTGCGATATCTTCGATAGAGGGACTTTGTGCTAAATCACAGCTGATGAAGTCCAAAGCCAGAAACAACTAGTTGTCTTGTGGTGGAATGCAAATTGAGATCAGAGAATTTGATAATCTAATGTAAATTTATCGTTGTTCAAGATCTAGGCAGATTCCTTGAATTGATTAGACAATATATAAGGAATAAAGTGATGGCCGGGTTCCATAGTCGTCAATTGGCATTTGTTTCCTGTCATCAATGTCAATATCGTCGAAGTCATCTGTTTGGTCATCCTGAATTGTTGTGACAAGTGATTTTGACAACACCGATATCACTTTGTACTTAATGAATATTATCTATTCTCTTGTTGATTTTTGTTTCGTTTTAATTCACTTTTTCGTTCCCGAGGCACACTAGTTGTTTTTGATATGTTCACAGAAAATTTACTTTTGGCGGTATTCATTTCGATTATAAGACTTATAGAAAATTTTCCACTCATTAACACTCGATGGGCCACTCCGAATAATATTCACAACAATGATGTCGATGCGAAATACGTGTCGTAGTTTTTCCAACAGTGAAAACCCCACAGAAGAATGTAGGAGTATTCATTGATTAGATTGTCATCATCATTTTATTGCAGATTCATATTCATCTGTTGGAGTTTTCGCCATATAAGGGTGCTTCCAACGTCGAGTGTCGAGATTTCCTTAAAAACAGCTTATTTCGTCGAATGTCTAGGTCTTATACAGGGGAACACAGAATTTCAATAGATCGTTAGATCTTTTGGTACTGCCGCGCTAGACAGAGCGTTGCTAGTTTTTATGAGCGGTACATCATGTGACTTCAAAACAGGACAGAAAAACAGTTGAACTAAGGATGGAGAATGTGATCTATTGTTTCAGTTAGCCCAAAAATGCAACGAAGCAAAATACAAGTCCCATGATGTGTCGCTATGTGGATTAAACTCAAGTAATTTGTTTATTCAACGTGTTTATTGTTTATTCAATTCAACTAAAGTGATAGATTGCAATGATTATAATTCAGGAAGACTGCACTCCACAACACGTCTACAATTTGTAGGTCTATTTCATATCACACAAGTTCTATCTATCTCAACTGGCTTATGAATTATTTGATATTTTATATAGAGTATCGCATTTGCAACACATCTTTCATTTGCCATCTCTCTGTTTTATAAAACGGTCGAAAAATGTTTATGCTGAATGAGTCATCGTCCTAATTGGTCAAATTCCGTATAGTGTGCCAGAAAACTATTGAAATATGATGTTCAAAAAATTCCTGAATTGAACCCATATCTTTTTATTGATGTATTGCAATCGACATAACAGACAATGATGACTTTTATTTACAGTCGCTATTACTATAGGGTACAGTTTTTATACGAATTGATATTTTCAACTTTATTCTACGTCAACAATGAATTTTCATATCTACATGTATGTTGGCTGCACGAAAAACTTGAGCTTTGGAATGTTCAATTATTATACATACATTGAACAAGCACATAGGTGGAGTTCCCTAAATATCCACCTACACAAAATAGCTAGCCGAATATAGTCAAAAAATTAATAACCTTGCAGAAAGTTATGTAGACCTTGAATTGTTCAACACAACGTAAAGTTAATTCAATTGAACACATTACTGTATTGCCTAAAGGGAGAAAATGAAATGATACAAAGTGATGTTCAGGGTTACGTCTATCCTACTCGAAACTTTCAATCCACCTCAATGAAAAATGGTCATGATTTACTTACTGCCCATGTGGAAACAGGTCTCAAACTTCGAAACGTGCTGACATTTTGACAGATCTGAATGATAATTTCAGAGATGAAACGGATAACCGGTAACTATCCGGCCTTATTTTCACTCTCCGGCCGGATACCAAATTGAGCAATTAACAAAATTATCATTTCACAAAAGGCATATCATACCAAAATGAGTTATGGACACCGTTTATTCTTATAATCGTATATCGAAATTTTTTTGGTTTGTTTCATGGGTTAGTTTAGTACTCGAAATTAACAAGTGGCAGATTTTGGTGAATGAATACCAAATTTTCCGCAATGGTTGGTAAGAAGCGATCTCCACTCAGGTGCGATAACATCCGACGCACCCGATTATTCCCGATATCGTTCACCATTACTATCCGGTAGCCGGATATCCGGCTTGCCGAATACCCGGTATCCGGCCAATCCACTATCCGGTTCATCTTCTATCGGGATCATAATCAATGCTATATACTCAATTAGGATGACGTTTTCTTGTATTACAGGCATGTGTAATAAGAGATGGGAATATGAAATATAAGCGAACCTCGCATATGTACGGAGGCGTAGAAGGGCCATAGTAGTTATTTTTTTGATTTTTCTGACTTTGAACTCGGAATTATATTTTTCTGACTCAAAACTCGGAAATTCCGACTTTGAACTCGGAAACTTCGTCTTTAAACTCGGAATTATATTTTTCCGACTTAAAACTCGGAAATTCCGACTTCAATTCGGAATTATATTCTTCCGACTCAAAACTCGGAAATTCCGACTTTGAACTCGGAAATTTCGACTTTAAACTCGGAAATTCCGACTTTGAACTCGGAAATTTCGACTTTAAACTCGGAAATTCCGACTTTTAATAGAATGGGATTCCTGATTCTGTTGAGACTCAAAGATTTTTTTTTTCTATCGAAATTGTCCGTATGCTTTTGGATCCCTATCGCCTCCCAGTAACCCTGGTTGGGTGCAATCAGTTTAGCATTTTCAAACAGAATCCTGTGGTCACCCACACGTAGTGCGTGTTCCGCCACCGCCGATTTGTCAGTTCGCCCTAGCCTGCAGTTCCTTTCATGCTCTTTGAACCTTGTTCCCATGGATCTTTTCGTGGTACCGATGTATACCTTTCCACAGGTGACAGGTGTAAGGTATGCGATAAACCCCTGCTGCTGACAGTGGGTCTCTTTTGTCTTTAGCCGACCTGAGGCTTCGTTGTATCTTCTTGGTCTGCTTGAAAACCGTTTTTATGTCATATTTCCCTGAGAGTTTCCCAATTCTGTCAGTGACCCTCGGGATATATGGCAGATATGCATTTGTAAATACCTGAGGGTCCTCCCTGTTTTGAACCGTGGAACTCTTCAGTTTCATGGCCCTGTTGATTTCAGATACACATCCATTTGACCTCAAGGTCACTTGAAGATGTTCCAGTTCCTGCTCTAGATGCTCTGGTTCACATATTCTTCGGGCACGTACAGTTAGGGTAGATATTACTCCTCTCTTCTGGCTGGGATAGTGGTTCGATAGTGCGTGCAGGTACCTATCCGTGTGCGTGGGTTCTCGGTATACTTTGTGGGTTAGTCTAGCACCACATCTTTCAAGTAGAACATCTAAGAATGCTATCTGCTGGTTCTGTTCGGTTTCCATGGTGAATTTGATGCTGGGGTGTTGAGCGTTCAGGTGGCCCAGAAAAAGGTTCAGAGCGTCCCTTCCATGTTTCCAGACGACGAAGGTGTCATCCACGTAACGTAGCCACTAGGACGGCTTCAATTGCCTTCTCTTCAAAACGTTCCATGAAGAAGTTGGCTATCATTGGGCTCAGTGGACTTCCCATCGTAACTCCATCCAATTTTCCATAGAAGTTTCCCCTCCATTGAAAGTAACTCCCCGTAAGGCATGCTCTAACAAGTCCGACGATAACACTTGGAAACAGGCAGGCTTTCTCCCTCAGAGAGTCCTCCAGTGGGACGTTGGTAAACAAGGACACAACATCGAAGCTGACCATGATATCTGTCGGTTCCAAGGTCAAGCCTCTAATTTTACCCACGAAGTCTGTCGAATCCTTGACGTAGGAGTTTGTTATTCCGACATGACGTTGGAGGAAGTAAGGCTAGATGTTTTGCCACGTGATAGGTAGGTGAGCCTGGGGCACTGACTATAGGTCTCAGTGGCGTGTTGGGTGGAACGGCTTCAAATCTGAGAACGGTTTTCTGTATGGTTTCCGATAGTGAGGGCGACTCAATAAGTTTGTTTACATTCCTCAACCTTGATTGTGTCGGATCCCTTCTAAGTGTGCGGTAGTTCTTGGGTTGTAGAAGTTCTTCAATCTTGCTATTATATTCCTCCGTTTTTAGAAGGACCGTGGCGTTTCCTTTGTCAGCTGGAAGGATACCCTCATCAGAGTTCATGCTTCTCAAGGCTGCGATCTCTCTTTTTGTGATATTGCATTCACAATCCTGATTCCTTCGGCATTCTCATCTGGTAAATTCCTGATTGCTGCTTACGTGTTGGCGATAATTTCTTCGTTTGGTACCTGCCGCGAAATTACGATGACGATAGCCTGCCTGTTCCCAAGCGATATCGTCGGACTTTTCAGAGCATGCCTTACGGGGAGTTACTTTCAATGGAGGGGAAACTTCTATGAACATTTGGATGGAGTGGCGATGGGAAGTCCACTAGGCCCAATGATAGCCATCTTCTTCATGGAAGGTTTTGAAGAGAAGGCAATTGAAGCCGACTTTGTGGCTACGTTACGTGGATGACACCTTCGTCGTCTGGAAACATGGAAGGGACGCTCTGAAACTTCTTCTGGACCACCTGAACGCTCAACACCCCAGCATCAAATTCACCATGTAAACCGAACAGAACTAGCAGATAGCATTCTTAGATGTTCTGATTGAACGATGTAGTACTAGAATAACCCACAAAGTATACCGAAAACCCATGCACACGGATAGTAGGTACCTGCACGCACTATCGAACCACCATCTCAGCCAAAAGAGAGGAGTCATATCTACCCTAACTGAACGTGCTCGAAGAATATGTGAACCAGAGCATCTAGAGCAGGCACTGGAACATCTTCAAGTGACCTTGAGGTCAAATGGATACAGTGTATCTGAGATCAACAGGGCCATGAAACTGAAGAGTTCCACGGTTCAAAACAGGGAGGACCATCAGGTAGATACAAATGCATATCTGGCATATATCCCGAGGGTCGCTGACAGAATTGGAAAACTCTTGGAAAAATATAACATAAAAACGATTTTCAAGCCGACCAAGAAGATCCAACGAAGCCTCAGGTCGGCTAGAGACAAAAGAGACCCACTGTCAGCAGCAGGGGTTTATCGCATACCTTGCTCCTGTTACCTGTGGGAAGGTATACATCGGTACCACGAAAAGATCCATGGGAACAAGGCTCAGAGAGCAAGAAAGGAACTGTATGCTAGGGCAAACTGACAAATTGGCGGTGACGGATCACGCACTGAGTGAGGGTGACCACAGGATTCTGTTTGAAAATGCTAAACTGATTGCCACCAACCAGGGTTACCGGGAGGCGATAGAGATCCAAAAGCATACGGACAATTTCAACAGAAAAGAAGAAGCGTTGAGTCTAAACAGAATTAGGAATCCCATTCTGAGGAAATCAACAATAACCAATGAAATCACGGCAGGTAGTGCGGCAACTAATAATGATGATTATTCCCCGAACCCGACAGAAGTAATCAACACTCCAGACTACCTGCATCAATATAAATACGCCTTAAGAAATCGAAACGTTTAATCATCGGAAATGAGTAAGCCTCTGCCTTCACGCCCGAAGAAAAGTAGTTATACAAATCAATCTATCAGAACGAATTGTCTACAAGATCGATGTGCAACCTACAAACTATTCAGGGTAATATAATCCCGAGTTCAACGTCGGAATTTCCTACTTGGAAGTCAGAAAAATATAATTCCGAGTTGAAAGTAGGAATTTCGAGTTTTAAGTCGGAAAAATATAATTCCGAGTTTTAAGTCGAAATTTCCGAGTTTGAAGTCGGAATTTTCGAGTTTGAAGTCGGAATTTCCGAGTTTTAAGTCGGAAAAATATAATTCCGAGTTTAAAGTCAGAAAAATCAAAAAAATAACTAGTGTAACTACGCTTTCGTACATATGCATAGAACATATGAATTTGGTGTATCTATAACCTCGAAATGTTATGGTGTGGGTGCGTGTCCATGCATGAAAGCAAATTACACTTTCACTGAGTGAGAATTGATTTTTTGACATAAGAGTTGAAGTGAAAATTAGTTCTGCATAAATCCACCTGTAATGGAGTGAGAAGGTATAGGAAGCAGGGTAACTTTCTTCTATCTTGCCTTTGCAAAAATAATTACTATCGATTTATTTCTTCAAAATATTGTTTCTATTAACTTCTGGATTGTAACACAAAGATCTAACAGATACTCAATTTCAAAACTTATTTCAATAGGTTTCTAAGAAAAAAATGTAACTCGTGCTAGTTTTCGAGTTCTGGGGGCAGGGGAGCAGCTGTAGCCGAGTAATCCCCTCGGGTGCGCTAATAGTAAATTAACTGCTGAATTAGTATTTTGGAACTCATCAAGACAAATATAATACTCCTCTTTATATCCCATCAGTCATCAGCATCGATGTTAAAAAAATAAGTTCCTCTTGCCCTGAAAAAAAATATTTGAATTATATGCCAGTCATCCCCAATAACACCAGTATTTATGTTTTGGCACAGCTTATATGTTATAAATATAAATAAAAAACATTTCATTGTGCGATTTCCGCTGAGCAATTCACAAAACCGCTTCATGTTTCACTATACATTACCTTCGTCAGGAGTTTCATGGTACTGGTTGATACCAGATTAATACTGAATAAGGCGGAAAAACGAGAGATAACTCTTTACATTTTAATAATATATCAAATGCGACGTGTCGATTGAATTGTATAATAATTCCTTTTCCTACGACCACATAGAAAAGTAACACATATCGCACTCTCTACCTCCATGGAAAGTGGCCTATAGACTCACTCATGCGGAAAGTTACTCTCCGCTCAGACGTCAATAAGCTGTCAAACCCTTGAATCCTGTAAGATTTACAGATGTAATTATTAATTGATTTTCCTTATTGATACCATTCACATAAAATCTCGACTGAAAACTAATTATTTATAAAAATAAAGAAAGGAAAGAAAAAGGGTTGACAGCGATAATCAAACCTACAAAATTGCGGTTATCTTACCGAATACTAATAAGCTAATTAAGATTTGAATTAACGTTATCAGAGATATGTACTTATATCTCATTGAACGATTTACACTAATCTTATTATATTTCCTGTATTTTCATTTTATTAAAACAAAGTTTAGCTATTTTGCAATCGAAAGCTTGAAACTGTTAATTTTTGATTATTTCAGTTGTGGCATAACCATCAGATTTAGGATTATAGTATTGTAAATGTGGGTTTCCATTCATTATATTTCGTTTTGTTTACCTTTTACTTGGCGTGCTGTCCTGATCGGACATTTTCTTTCCATTTTCAACTTGGCGCCACCTGCGTCCATATTCACGAAACAACTTCATTGAAATGATATTTTATAGAAATCTAAACTTTGAACTATGATAGTTTTCTCCTTCGCCCGGTAGAGGTCGCGAGCATTAAGTTTCGGAAATAATTTGAATCTTTGAACGGATACGCAAAAACACCGTTAGAAAAAATAGGTACTTGAAGAAAACGCAGTAGCTTGAGTTCGGTGAGAAAAGCATTCCTTTTTCTATTGATTTTGCGAGTGACACTATTCTAGAGCCTGAAGGGTATTTATGAAATCGAATTTATTTTGGATTTTGCTGCCTGGTCTAGGTAAGAAAAGGTCTTATACATTCATTTCTATTTTTTAATTTCATTGAATCATTTGTGAGTTCATGAAATTGATTTACATATTATTTCTAGAACGTGAAACCACGAACAAATCTATGAAATTTGAGCTGAAGGCGAATAAATTGTTTGGAATCCGATCTTGGCTGTTTTGGTGGTCGAAGCTTTTATTCATCCCTGTTCACAGTAGTTGTTTATAGATATTTCAAATTTGAAAAGCTCAAAGTAGGCTTCGAAACAAAGACTATCACGAAGAAAACATAAGATTAGTCAGGCAACTCAATGTACATATATTGTTTAATAAAACAGGTGGTCGTAGGAAAAATAGTATACATTACTTGTGCGAAAGTGATTTTTCACGTCTTGTTCTACAATATTTCCCACTGATGTGGAAAATGTCATTTAATGTGTCATCATTCAGTGTCTAGAGAGAAAGTCAACTGAGATTGCAGACCTGAAGAATGTTTCAATGTTATAAAAATTTTAGAAGGTTTTCCAAACGATAACAAACGAGTGACAAGGTAAAGACTAATGACACCGTACGCGACGACAGCGCTGTCGACTTTTGAAACCTTTGGGGGACTTTTTTGAATGGCATTTTCTGAAAAGTTGGCTTTGTGAAAGAGTGAACATACGTAGTAATGTAAGCATTCCATTTGAACAATTCGTCTACGACATGCCTGCTCTTTGGATTTTCCAAACTCATCAAATGAATCAATTTTCTAATTGGCAAATTCGTCATATTTCGTGAAGGGAGTCTTCTTATTGTCAAGTTGCAGTCGTTCAAATATCAGTTGTTCGATTAATTCAAACCGAAAGAATATATCTCTATAAGATATTGAACTAGATTTTTATTTAATGAAAATTGGTTAGTTGTAGTCAGTATTTTTTACACATAACTTTCTGATATTGAATTCGACGATTTGCAAACTTCCTAATACAATCATGATTAGAAAATCGATATTATATCACGACTGAATTGTATAAGGAGATCTCGAGATCATTGAGTACACGGAAAAAAAATTATTGCAGTTATCAGTGCAAAAAATATGTGAAAACAACTAAATTTCGCCTATAATATCGAATCGCTATTGCGATATCCTAAGAATTCATGATCGTTAATGTATAATTATTGAAGCGTTTAGCAATTGTTTGTATAGACATATTGAACTATTTATTATATAGCACTGTATATAGGACTATATTTTGATTTTTGTCTCTCCAGATTTCGGGAGGCGTATTTTGTATGTGTATCATTTTTTTTCATTTGCAAATCTAAATTAGAAATGTATGAACTGAATTTGCCGCCCTAGGCTCCAGTTATATATATATATATATATATATATATATATATATATATATATATATATATATATATATATATATATATATATATATATATATATATATATATATATATATATATATATATATATATATATATATATATATATATATATATATATATATATATATATAGATATATATATAACTTCGAAACCACTAGGTGATTTCTGTTGGTGAGGTTGCAGTCAATCTTAAGGATGCCAGTGAGTGAATAAAACTCTTTGGTATTGCGTCAAGTTTTCGGAAATGTTTATTTCCTTCTTCAGGACTTACTAAAAAATTGTGAACGAATTAACAAACAATGTTATAGACCGGATGAGACTACTTAATATCGTGAGTTTGAAAGAAGCTAGTTTCTTCATAACAGTCAAAGCTTATCGGTCATCATATGCAGATAAGAAACAGTGTAGAAACATTTAAAAATTGAGTAATATCTTCAAACACTTAATTGTACCAATCGGCATGGTTGAACTATGAGAAATATTTATAGGTTAGTCACGTGAAGCGTGGTGAAGTTGATATATGACAAGAGACAGTTGACAATTTATTCAAGGATTTATATTGACCCATGGAATCAATAGATCTATCGCTCGCTTTCTCTGCCATGGACTTCATGGAATTACAAAAGCTCGTTCGACAGAACCACTGATGCCACGTTTACAAAATTAATTTGGAAAATTACGGACTATGGTTAGTAGATGGCGGTTAATATTACAAGGATTCATTCGAATTGTTGTGTGAATTATTATTGAATTCATCGAAATGCAGTTTGAGTAAATATGTGTAAATGAAACTAATATGGTCAATGTCGGATTTTCTATCCATAACATTATCCATATACAAAGAGAAAATGATGTAATGAATAAAAAATCCGACATTGACAATATTAGTTCCATTTACACATATTTACTTAAACTGCATTTCGATAAATTCAATAATAATTCACACAACAATTCGAATGAATCCTTGTAATATTGACTGCCATCACACAAGTTCTATCTATCTCAACTGGCTTATGAATTATTTGATATTTTATATAGAGTATCGCATTTGCAACACATCTTTCATTTGCCATCTCTCTGTTTTATAAAACGGTCGAAAAATGTTTATGCTGAATGAGTCATCGTCCTAATTGGTCAAATTCCGTATAGTGTGCCAGAAAACTATTGAAATATGATGTTCAAAAAATTTCTGAATTGAACCCATATCTTTTTATTGATGTATTGCAATCGACATAACAGACAATGATGACTGTTATTTACAGTCGCTATTACTATAGGGTACAGTTTTTATACGAATTGATATTTTCAACTTTATTCTACGTCAACAATGAATTTTCATATCTACATGTATGTTGGCTGCACGAAAAACTTGAGCTTTGGAATGTTCAATTATTATACATACATTGAACAAGCACATAGGTGGAGTTCCCTAAATATCCACCTACACAAAATAGCTAGCCGAATATAGTCAAAAAATTAATAACCTTGCAGAAAGTTATGTAGACCTTGAATTGTTCAACACAACGTAAAGTTAATTCAATTGAACACATTACTGTATTGCCTAAAGGGAGAAAATGAAATGATACAAAGTGATGTTCAGGGTTACGTCTATCCTACTCGAAACTTTCAATCCACCTCAATGAAAAATGGTCATGATTTACTTACTGCCCATGTGGAAACAGGTCTCAAACTTCGAAACGTGCTGACATTTTGACAGATCTGAATGATAATTTCAGAGATGAAACGGATAACCGGTAACTATCCGGCCTTATTTTCACTCTCCGGCCGGATACCAAATTGAGCAATTAACAAAATTATCATTTCACAAAAGGCATATCATACCAAAATGAGTTATGGACACCGTTTATTCTTATAATCGTATATCGAAATTTTTTTGTTTTGTTTCATGGGTTAGTTTAGTACTCGAAATTAACAAGTGGCAGATTTTGGTGAATGAATACCAAATTTTCCGCAATGGTTGGTAAGAAGCGATCTCCACTCAGGTGCGATAACATCCGACGCACCCGATTATTCCCGATATCGTTCACCATTACTATCCGGTAGCCGGATATCCGGCTTGCCGAATACCCGGTATCCGGCCAATCCACTATCCGGTTCATCTTCTATCGGGATCATAATCAATGCTATATACTCAATTAGGATGACGTTTTCTTGTATTACAGGCATGTGTAATAAGAGATGGGAATATGAAATATAAGCGAACCTCGCATATGTACGGAGGCGTAGAAGGGCCATAGTAGTTATTTTTTTTGATTTTTCTGACTTTGAACTCGGAATTATATTTTTCTGACTCAAAACTCGGAAATTCCGACTTTGAACTCGGAAACTTCGTCTTTAAACTCGGAATTATATTTTTCCGACTTAAAACTCGGAAATTCCGACTTCAATTCGGAATTATATTCTTCCGACTCAAAACTCGGAAATTCCGACTTTGAACTCGGAAATTTCGACTTTAAACTCGGAAATTCCGACTTTGAACTAGGAAATTTCGACTTTAAACTCGGAAATTCCGACTTTTAATAGAATGGGATTCCTGATTCTGTTGAGACTCAAAGATTTTTTTTTTCTATCGAAATTGTCCGTATGCTTTTGGATCCCTATCGCCTCCCAGTAACCCTGGTTGGGTGCAATCAGTTTAGCATTTTCAAACAGAATCCTGTGGTCACCCACACGTAGTGCGTGTTCCGCCACCGCCGATTTGTCAGTTCGCCCTAGCCTGCAGTTCCTTTCATGCTCTTTGAACCTTGTTCCCATGGATCTTTTCGTGGTACCGATGTATACCTTCCCACAGGTGACAGGTGTAAGGTATGCGATAAACCCCTGCTGCTGACAGTGGGTCTCTTTTGTCTTTAGCCGACCTGAGGCTTCGTTGTATCTTCTTGGTCTGCTTGAAAACCGTTTTTATGTCATATTTCCCTGAGAGTTTCCCAATTCTGTCAGTGACCCTCGGGATATATGGCAGATATGCATTTGTAAATACCTGAGGGTCCTCCCTGTTTTGAACCGTGGAACTCTTCAGTTTCATGGCCCTGTTGATTTCAGATACACATCCATTTGACCTCAAGGTCACTTGAAGATGTTCCAGTTCCTGCTCTAGATGCTCTGGTTCACATATTCTTCGGGCACGTACAGTTAGGGTAGATATTACTCCTCTCTTCTGGCTGGGATAGTGGTTCGATAGTGCGTGCAGGTACCTATCCGTGTGCGTGGGTTCTCGGTATACTTTGTGGGTTAGTCTAGCACCACATCTTTCAAGTAGAACATCTAAGAATGCTATCTGCTGGTTCTGTTCGGTTTCCATGGTGAATTTGATGCTGGGGTGTTGAGCGTTCAGGTGGTTCAGAAAAAGGTTCAGAGCGTCCCTTCCATGTTTCCAGACGACGAAGGTGTCATCCACGTAACGTAGCCACTAGGTCGGCTTCAATTGCCTTCTCTTCAAAACGTTCCATGAAGAAGTTGGCTATCATTGGGCTCAGTGGACTTCCCATCGCAACTCCATCCAATTTTCCATAGAAGTTTCCCCTCCATTGAAAGTAACTCCCCGTAAGGCATGCTCTAACAAGTCCGACGATAACACTTGGAAACAGGCAGGCTTTCTCCCTCAGAGAGTCCTCCAGTGGGACGTTGGTAAACAAGGACACAACATCGAAGCTGACCATGATATCTGTCGGTTCCAAGGTCAAGCCTCTAATTTTACCCACGAAGTCTGTCGAATCCTTGACGTAGGAGTTTGTTATTCCGACATGACGTTGGAGGAAGTAAGGCTAGATGTTTTGCCACGTGATAGGTAGGTGAGCCTGGGGCACTGACTATAGGTCTCAGTGGCGTGTTGGATGGAACGGCTTCAAATCTGAGAACGGTTTTCTGTATGGTTTCCGATAGTGAGGGCGACTTAATAAATTTGTTTACATTCCTCAATCTTGATTGTGTCGAATCCCTTCTAAGTGTGCGGTAGTTCGTGGGTTGTAGAAGTTCTTCAATCTTGCTATTATATTCCTCCGTTTTTAGAAGGGCCGTGGCGTTTCCTTTGTCAGCTGGAAGGATACCCTCATCAGAGTTCAAGCTTCTCAAGGCTGCGATCTCTCTTTTTGTGATATTGCATTCACAATCCTGATTCCTTCGGCTTTCTCATCTGGTAAATTCCTGATTGCTGCTTACGTGTTGGCGATAATTTCTTCGTTTGGTACCTGCCGCGAAATTACGCGATGACGATAGCCTGCCTGTTCCCAAGCGATATCGTCGGACTTTTCAGAGCATGCCTTACGGGGAGTTACTTTCAATGGAGGGGAAACTTCTATGAACATTTGGATGGAGTGGCGATGGGAAGTCCACTAGGCCCAGTGATAGCCATCTTCTTCATGGAAGGTTTTGAAGAGAAGGCAATTGAAGCCGACCTTGTGGCTACGTTACATGGATGACACCTTCGTCGTCTGGAAACATGGAAGGGACGCTCTGAAACTTCTTCTGGACCACCTGAACGCTCAACACCCCAGCATCAAATTCACCATGTAAACCGAACAGAACTAGCAGATAGCATTCTTAGATGTTCTGATTGAACGATGTAGTACTAGAATAACCCACAAAGTATACCGAAAACCCATGCACACGGATAGTAGGTACCTGCACGCACTACCGAACCACCATCTCAGCCAAAAGAGAGGAGTCATATCTACCCTAACTGAACGTGCTCGAAGAATATGTGAACCAGAGCATCTAGAGCAGGCACTGGAACATCTTCAAGTGACCTTGAGGTCAAATGGATACAGTGTATCTGAGATCAACAGGGCCATGAAACTGAAGAGTTCCACGGTTCAAAACAGGGAGGACCATCAGGTAGATACAAATGTATATCTGGCATATATCCCGAGGGTCGCTGACAGAATTGGGAAACTCTTGGAAAAATATAACATAAAAACGATTTTCAAGCCGACCAAGAAGATCCAACGAAGCCTCAGGTCGGCTAGAGACAAAAGAGACCCACTGTCAGCAGCAGGGGTTTATCGCATACCTTGCTCCTGTCACCTGTGGGAAGGTATACATCGGTACCACGAAAAGATCCATGGGAACAAGGCTCAGAGAGCAAGAAAGGAACTGTATGCTAGGGCAAACTGACAAATTGGCGGTGACGGATCACGCACTGAGGATTCTGTTTGAAAATGCTGAACTGATTGCCACCAACCAGGGTTACCGGGAGGCGATAGAGATCCAAAAGCATACGGACAATTTCAACAGAAAAGAAGAAGCGTTGAGTCTAAACAGAATTAGGAATCCCATTCTGAGGAAATCAACAATAACCAATGAAATCACGGCAGGTAGTGCGGCAACTAATATTGATGATTATTCCCCGAACCCGACAGAAGTAATCAACACTCCAGACTACCTGCATCAATATAAATACGCCTTAAGAAATCGAAACGTTTAATCATCGGAAATGAGTAAGCCTCTGCCTTCACGCCCGAAGAAAAGTAGTTATACAAATCAATCTATCAGAACGAATTGTCTACAAGATCGATGTGCAACCTACAAACTATTCGGGGTAATATAATCCCGAGTTCAACGTCGGAATTTCCTACTTGGAAGTCAGAAAAATATAATTCCGAGTTGAAAGTCGGAATTTCGAGTTTTAAGTCGGTAAAATATAATTCCGAGTTTTAAGTCGAAATTTCCGAGTTTGAAGTCGGAATTTCCGAGTTTTAAGTCGGAAAAATATAATTCCGAGTTTAAAGTCAGAAAAATCAAAAAAATAACTAGTGTGGCCCTTCTACGCTTTCGTACATATGCATAGAACATATGAATTTGGTGTATCTATAACCTCGAAATGTTATGGTGTGGGTGCGTGTCCATGCATCAAAGCAAATTACACTTTCACTGAGTGAGAATTGATTTTCTGACATAGGAGTTGAAGTGAAAATTAGTTCTGCATAAATCCACCTGTAATGGAGTGAGAAGGTATAGGAAGCAGGGTAACTTTCTTCTATCTTGCCTTTGCAAAAATAATTACTATCGATTTATTTCTTCAAAATATTGTTTCTATTCACTTCTGGATTGTAACACAAAGATCTAACAGATATTCAATTTTCAAAACTTATTTCAATAGGTTTCTAAAAAAAAAATGTAACTCGTGCTAGTTTTCGAGTTCTGGGGGCAGGGGAGCAGCTGTAGCCGAGTAATCCCCCCGGGTGCGCTAATAGTAAATTAACTGCTGAATTAGTATTTTGGAACTCATCAAGACAAATATAATACTCCTCTTTATATCCCATCAGTCATCAGCATCGATGTTTAAAAAATAGGTTCCTTTTGCCCTGAAAAAAAATATTTGAATTATATGCCAGTCATCCCCAATAACACCAGTATTTATGTTTTGGCACAGCTAATATGTTATAAATATAAATAAAAAACATTTCATTGTGCGATTTCCGCTGAGCAATTCACAAAACCGCTTCATGTTTCACTATACATTACCTTCGTCAGGAGTTTTATGGTACTGGTTGATACCAGATTAATACTGAATAAGGCGGAAAAACGATTGATAACTCTTCACATTATAATAATATATCAAATGCGACGTGTCGATTGAATTGTATAATAATTCCTTTTCCTACGACCACATAGAAAAGTAACACATATCGCACTCTCTACCTCCATGGAAAGTGGCCTATAGACTCACTCATGCGGAAAGTTACTCTCCGCTCAGACGTCAATAAGCTGTCAAACCCTTGAATCCTGTAAGATTTACAGATGTTATTATTAATTGATTTTCCTTATTGATACCATTCACATAAAATCTCGACTGAAAACTAATTATTTATAAAAATAAAGAAAGGAAAGAAAAAGGGTTGACAGCGATAATCAAACCTACAAAATTGCGGTTATCTTACCGAATACTAATAAGCTAATTAAGATTTGAATTAACGTTATCAGAGATATGTACTTATATCTCATTGAACGATTTACACTAATCTTATTATATTTCCTGTATTTTCATTTTATTAAAACAAAGTTTAGCTATTTTGCAATCGAAAGCTTGAAACTGTTAATTTTTGATTATTTCAGTTGTGGCATAACCATCAGATTTAGGATTATAGTATTGTAAATGTGGGTTTCCATTCATTATATTTCGTTTTGTTTACCTTTTACTTGGCGTGCTGTCCTGATCGGACATTTTCTTTCCATTTTCAACTTGGCGCCACCTGCGTCCATATTCACGAAACAACTTCATTGAAATGATATTTTATAGAAATCTAAACTTTGAACTATGATAGTTTTCTCCTTCGCCCGGTAGAGGTCGCGAGCATTTAGTTTCGGAAATAATTTGAATCTTTGAACGGATACGCAAAAACACCGTTAGAAAAAATAGGTACTTAAAGAAAACGCAGTAGCTTGAGTTCGGTGAGAAAAGCATTCCTTTTTCTATTGATTTTGCGAGTAACACTATTCTAGAGCCTGAAGGATATTTATGAAATCGAATTTATTTTGGATTTTGCTGCCTGGTCTAGGTAAGAAAAGGTCTTATACATTCATTTCTATTTTTTAATTTCATTGAATCATTTGTGAGTTCATGAAGTTGATTTACATATTATTTCTAGAACGTGAAACCACGAACAAATCTATGAAATTTGAGCTGAAGGCGAATAAATTGTTTGGAATCCGATCTTGGCTGTTTTGGTGGTCGAAGCTTTTATTCATCCCTGTTCACAGTAGTTGTTTATAGATATTTCAAATTTGAAAAGCTCAAAGTAGGCTTCGAAACAAAGACTATCACGAAGAAAACATAAGATTAGTCAGGCAACTCAATTTACATATATTGTTTAATAAAACAGGTGGTCGTAGGAAAAATAGTATACATTACTTGTGCGAAAGTGATTTTTCACGTCTTGTTCTACAATATTTCCCACTGATGTGGAAAATGTCATTTTCCGCACTAGTTTTGTAATATACTGTGTAATGGGGGAGGAGATATGTCCTGGAATCCATTTTTTATGCTTGACTATTTCTAATAAATAAAAATTTTCAACGTTAATGTGTCATCATTCAGTGTCTAGAGAGAAAGTCAACTGAGATTGCAGACCCGAAGAATGTTTCAATCTAATAAAAATTTTAGAAGGTTTTCCAAACGATAACAAACGAGTGACAAGGTAAAGACTAATGAGACCGTACGCGACGACAGCGCTGTCGACTTTTGAAACCTTTGGGGGACTTTTTTGAATGGCATTTTCTGAAAAGTTGGCTTTGTAAAAGAGTGAACATACGTAGTAATGTAAGCAATCCATTTGAACAATTCGTCTACGACATGCCTGCTCTTTGGATTTTCCAAACTTATCAAATGAATCAATTTTCTAATCGGCAAATTCGTCATATTTCGTGAAGGGAGTTTTCTTATTGTCAAGTTGCAGTTGTTCAAATATCAGTTGTTCGATTGATTCAAACCGAAAGAATATATCTCTATAAGATATTGAACTAGATTTTAATTTAATGAAAATTGGTTGGTTGTAGTCAGTATTTTTTACGCATAACTTTCTGATATTGAATTCGACGATTTGCAAACTTCCTAATACAATCATGATTAGAAAATCGATATTATATCACGACTGAATTGTATAAGGAGATCTCGAGATCATTGAGTACACGGAAAAAAAATTATTGCAGTTATCAGTGCAAAAAATATGTGAAAACAACTAAATTTCGCCTATAATATCGAATCGCTATTGCGATATCCTAAGAATTCATGATCGTTAATGTATAATTATTGAAGCGTTTAGCAATTGTTTGTATAGACATATTGAACTATTTATTATATAGCACTGTATATAGGACTATATTTTGATTTTTGTCTCTCCAGATTTCGGGAGGCGTATTTTGTATGTGTATCATTTTTTTTCATTTGCAAATCAAAATTAGAAATTTATGAACTGAATTTGCCGCCCTAGGCTCCAGTTTACTCAGCCTGCTGGTAAATTAACCACTGGGTGGCAACTTTGTGAAGAATGGTAATTTCGAATATTTCAATTATTTTTCGAAACTTAAAAAATCAAAGAAATAAAAAAATAAATATATATATATATATATATATATATATGTATATATAACTTCGAAACCACTAGGTGATTTCTGTTGGTGAGGTTGCAGTTAATCTTAAGGATGCCAGTGAGTGAATAAAACTCTTTGGTATTGCGTCAAGCTTTCGGAAATGTTTATTTCCTTCTTCAGGACTCACTAAAAAATTGTGAACGAATTAACAAACAATGTTATAGACCGGATGAGACTACTTAATATCGTGAGTTTGAAAGAAGCTAGTTTCTTCATAACAGTCAAAGCTTATCGGTCATCATATGCAGATAAGAAACAGTGTAGAAACATTTAAAAATTGAGTAATATCTTCAAACACTTAATTGTACCAATCGGCATGGTTGAACTATGAGAAATATTTATAGGTTAGTCACGTGAAGCGTGGTGAAGTTGATATATGACAAGAGACAGTTGACAATTTATTCAAGGATTTATATTGACCCATGGAATCAATAGATCTATCGCTCGCTTTCTCTGCCATGGACTTCATGGAATTACAAAAGCTCGTTCGACAGAACCACTGATGCCACGTTTACAAAATTAATTTGGAAAATTACGGACTATGGTTAGTAGATGGCGGTTAATATTACAAGGATTCATTCGAATTGTTGTGTGAATTATTATTGAATTCATCGAAATGCAGTTTAAGTAAATATGTGTAAATGGAACTAATATGGTCAATGTCGGATTTTCTATCCATAACATTATCCATATACAAAGAGAAAATGATGTAATGAATAAAAAATCCGACATTGACAATATTAGTTCCATTTACACATATTTACTTAAACTGCATTTCGATAAATTCAATAATAATTCACACAACAATTCGAATGAATCCTTGTAATATTGACTGCCATCTACTAACCATGGTCCGTAATTTTCCAAATTAATTTTGTAAACGTGGCATCAGTGGTTCTGTCGAACGAGCTTTTGTAATTCCATGAATTCCATGGTAGAGAAAGCGAGCGATAGATCTATTGGTTCCATGGGTCAATATAAATCCTTAAATAAATTGTCAACTGTCTCTTGTCATATATCAACTTCACCACGCTTCACGTGACCAACCTATAGATATTTCTTATAATTCAACCATGCCGATTGGTACAATTAAGTTTTTAAAGATATTACTCAATTTTTTAATGTTTTTACACTGTTTTTTATCTGCATATGATGACCGATAAGCTTTGACTGTTATGAAGAAACTAGCTTCTTTCAAACTCACGATAGTAAGTAATCTCATCCGGTCTATAAAATTGTTTGTTAATTCGTCCTGAAGAAGGAAATAAACATTTCCGAAAGCTTGACGCAATACCAAAGAGTTTTTTTCAGTCCCTGGCATCCTCAAGATTGACTGCAACCTCACCAACAGAAATCACCTAGTGGTTTCGAAGTTTTTTATATATATATATATATATATATATATATATATATATATATATATATATATATACAGTGTCACACATAGAGTTCGCGACACATGGAAGTTTTTTTTATTAATAGATATAATGAAAATTTGACTTGGCATGATTCAAATTTCATAATTTTGATGAATACGAGACTTCAATGTCATATCTTGTCCAGAAAATACCCGCATCGGCCTGTTACCAGAAAAAGAAATGAATACACCTCCAGAAATTCGTCTTTGTTGTTGCAAAGTTCATCTAGTTTTTTCATTTCATTGTTAAACTGATTCGGTTTTTCAATGTATGGACGTTAATATGTCAGTAATCAAAAAAACATATTTCTCTTTATTCTTATTACACTCGTATTCCTTTTTTTTTTAGCAGACTTGTATCCCATTAGCTGCAGATGAGTTCCAAATATTTTGATGCAGTTTACACCCAACAGTGTGACTGTTGGATGTAAACTGTTAGATGTAGTTATCGAGCAAATAATAACGCTTCTTGAGTTAATTTCATAAATCTTATATTTTTTATTTTCACCATTAGGTGTGTAAATAACATCAAAACAAAATAACTTTAACCAAATTCACAACAAAACATCATAACATTCATTGATTTATCTCAATAATCTTATGAAGAACCCGAATTCATCATTCAGTATGCCGTCCTTCCCGTTCTATACAAATTATAGTCCTTTCATTCACAGACTTGGTGGCATTTTTAAAAAATAGGGGATTTATGTTAGAACAACACTCCCGAATGGTATTCTCCAAATGTTCTCTGTTTGCAAGTGGAAAAAAGTCCATCGGAGATAAGTCCGGTGATCTTGGTGGCCAATAATCTTCCCAATCTCGTCCTATCACTTTGCTCCTAAACATCTGACTGAGACACTGGTTCACTTCTACCGTTTGGTGGATCGGTGCGTCGTCAAGCTGATACCACAAATTTCGTCTAACACTTAGAGTCAGATTATCCAAAACTTCAGACAACTTATTCATAATGAAATTTCTGTACATGGCTGCGTTCAAATTTTCTCTAAAAAAATATGGTCCAATTATTTGGTTATGTAATAACCCACAACCACACATTTGTCTTGAATGAATATTGGTCACGGCATTCTATTACAAAATTTGGATTAGTGTTGGACCACCAGCGACAATTTTGGGAAATAACTGTTCCGTTCGACGTGAGTGTTGCCTCGTCTGTCCATAAAATCCTGTAGGGAAATGCGATATCATTTTCTCTCTCACCTTGGAACCAAAAGGAAAATCCTACTCGAATATCGAAACCTCTTGCTTTGAGAGTGTGTATGAACTTCGGCTTATAGGGATGGAATTTATTTTTGTGCAAAATTCTTCTCACAGTTTCTCTGCCAACCCCTGTATCTTCACTAATACTCCTAATATCAGTTTTTCCGTTTTCAACAACGCTCAAACAAACATTGAGTTGTTCCTTTTCATTATACTTCATTGGATTATGTGGTTTCTTGAAACGATTGTCCACAGAGCCAGTTTCTTTGAATGTTTTCAATATCCTTTCCACGGTACTAAAGTGAATATTTCTTCCTGGATGCCGGCGATTGAAAATACAAGCAACATCTCGGTATGGCACATTCTCACCACATAAAAGAACGATTTCCACTTTGTCTTGCGTGGATAACATTGTACATAAAACTTATTTGTGTATAAATGTACGAAAATATGTACACAAAACATCTCGATTTATTGAAAGCAATAATTTGACATTAACCAAAACTGAAAATTTGTTTCAAAAGCCTAGTGAGGGAAAATTTTATTTCGATTTGATCAGTACCTACTATTTTCTTTCCGACATGTTGCATTAGTCTTCTAATGTTTAAAATCACGAAATTTTATATCATGTTTAGTACAAATCGCTAGAACCAAAGTCTTCTGAGTAGTTTTGAAACTGTAGGTCAATGTTTAGTTTACAGAAAAGTATGATATTTCGGGTTAGTTTGTAACTGAATTATTGGTCAGAAAAATAATCAAACTGGATAAAAATCTATAATGTAAAAACCGAATCAGTTTAACAATGAAATGAGAAAACTAGATGAACTTTGCAACAACAAAGACGAATTTCTGGAGGTGTATTCATTCCTTTTTCTGGTAACAAGCCAATGCGGGTATTTTCTGGGCAAGATATGACATTGAAGTCTCGTATTCATCAAAATTATGAAATTTGAATCATGTTTCGTTCGAATCGATAGAGCGAAAGATTCAAAAAATAAAAAAAAATGGAAAAAAGTCGAAGTGACAGTAAAGAGTCCAAATTTCGAGCAAAGGTATAAAATTGGAAACTGAGCACTTTTTCTCTTTGGCATTTTTCGAAATTTCCAAAAAAAACTGATTTTTTGAGGATTTTCGAAAAAAATGTCAAATTTGACAGGTTTTTTTCTCTTTGGCATTTTTCGAAATTTCCAAAAAAACTGATTTTTTGAGGATTTTCGAAAAAAATGTCAAATTTGACAGGTTTAGAGTATCACATGACGAAAGAAAAGAGGCTGTTTTTTACTAATTTTTCAAGCATAAACTAACTGCCAAGCCAAATTTTCATTATATCTATTAATAAAAAAAACTTCCATATGTCGCGAACTTTATGTGTGACACTGTATATATATACATTATTATCACTACAATAATTCAACAGTGTAGTACTCACGTTTGCTCAACTCCGTATCCCATAAATTGTATATCTGACCCAGAGCAATATCCTCGTTCATAAGCCGTATAATTCTCACATTTGACTGCAGCGAATCGATAAGGATGATTGACAGATTGGGTGAAGAGCCTGTATGCTCTGTAGTGTTCACAGAAAACTGGAATAGAAATGACAAAATAGTAGCTTTATTTCTTCGATATTCGAGCTCAGAAATAACAGAATATCATGTAGTGACAGTCAATTCAAGTTCAATTTAGATCCGACTATCCTAGGGCATGCAATGGACATCAGCAGGATATTCATCAATGGATAAAGATACCCAAAACTGTCAGGTATTGTTTTGAAATTTATATTTTCATGGACGCTTGAAAACTGAAAATAGTTTTTCCGGAAATTATGATAATATTTTTGATATTTTCCTTCTGCTTGCTTGAGCAGTATCAATTTTCTGAAGATACCAACATTTTTAGCGAAGCTTGCGTCGTAGTGCAAGAAGTGATTGCCTTCTTCTTCAAAACATTCGATTCTGTTATTCCATTGGTCATGAGTTCTACACGTTTCCATACCACTAGTTATTTTGAAAAATTTATTGCCAGGATGATACAAACTTCAATATATGCACTACTGAAAAATTGTGAATTTTTCATGATTTACAAGCCATAATAAAAGGTACCTACATTTATGAAAAAAATACACTATTTACACTCGATTACCAAACAAACTTGGTCACGATGATATCATATCTCACCAGAGTTTATTAATAACTATTGGTCACGCAATTATCACTTAAAAGACCTTGTCAATTTATATGGTTATTCTAATTCTCTGAATCAGTGAAGAGTTTCGAAATTGTTTTCCTCTTGAAAAAGCAAGGAGGTTAGTTCGATTTTCCCTTGATTGAATTCGTGGCTTGAAAAATAGAAGACATCTCAGAATGAATTATTCTATTGATATTTCGATTTCTTCAACGTTTTTATCGATAATGTGGCATTCTCACCAGCGATTCCAGCGATAGGTACTCACTCAATCTTTGGTATATTTTTATCAGAAGGAAAGAGTGCATTTCTCACATATTTTGACACAATAAAGTTGATTCATTATTATTTTCAATTTTCACATCACTACCATTTCAAATGGAATTATGAAGTGAGTCATCCTTCCATTGAGAGAAAGACTGGTATGATATCCAACAACTTACGGCGTGTTACTATTCATGGAATACTTTTTTTTATTGGATTCTCGATCTATTGCCAACAGGTGAATGACATTGAAACAATGACATTCATTTGATGGGAGCTTGATGTGGATACATTTTTCGTCTATTTGCAATGCCTATTCACCTAGGGCTATGATTTCCAATTGTATAGGGCGATCTGACGCCACCATCTTAGATAATGCTTTTCGTTGATGATCTCACAAACGTTGCATCCAGTGTACACTTTTGGGGTTATTTAGATTCAAAGTTATCTGTTTTCTTCAAAATATTTCGAAAGATTTTTTTGCAAGGGATCTAACCTGAAATTCACCAATATTAACTTTTGTAACCCTTGAATAACATTGTGATGCTGAGCATTTCTAAGTGAACTCAATATAAGTATTCGCACCCTGTATATGAAAGCTTAACATACAATGTATTAAAATTAATTTGAGAATTCCTCTCACGAAACACCCAATGAAAGAAGTCTTTGTTTCAGTCTAGACAAGATATGAGATTTCAATGTGTAAACTTGTTGATAGACAAAACATCGCCTTCGCGTGGGATCAGTCTGACGAATGGTTACATTCATCCAGCGTGGGCGAGCTTGCACGCTGTGCGATTTTTGCAAAAATGAGAGTGGACGAGAAAAGGTCGCTCTTAGGGAGTTGAACGGGAGTCGCGCTAGAAAGAAGATCGAGGAATCTGAGCGAGCGGGAATCGCGCGTTGAGCGCGGGAGGGATTCGTAGCCCCTATGGGGGCGCGTTTCATCACGAGGATCCAATTACGGTCGGAAGAATCGGGAAAATAAATGATGTCAAAATGATTCGTGTGCAAAGTGCCATATCTTGGAATACCAAAAAATCTATGGAATGGAATGGAAACAGCCATGCAAAATAGACAGAAGACTTGGTACGTCAATTTTGATGTGTGTTAACGTAAATAACCATTTTATTCACTTTTGGGAAGAGAAACCATCATTAATTTTATATCTGTTGTTTGAATCACAAGTTGAGAAATCTTTTTGACTCTCTCTGACATCGAGTAGTTATTGAGATGGGTCGTAGGGCGGCCTATAATATACATTTAGCTAATAGGGCGAATTTATAGGCATGTATAGATATAAGTACATCAGATGTTTTTCGTCTGTGTACACATTTTTCTGTTTGTGGAATTTTTATTATTCTTATGCACAGAGAAAACCGTTGCCGGTCTCAGTTCATTTTACAAAATTGTGATTAAACTCAATAGTACGGTACATGTAATTTTTTCTGTTATAAATTATTTTCACTGCATATTTCTTTTGTTATATAATTTTTTCTAATCTATTTTGTAAGTTCCTATTTTCATTTCGTTGCTAATATATTGCTTAAAGTTATCAGAGGATTTCATTTCCTACAAGCCGCCTTATTTTCAGATTTCAGAGTATACGAGGAAGCAGAAATTAAACCCTAGGTTTCTCACTAAATACCCTTTCTTCGTGCAGAGGGCCGAATTCATGTTCTTTTCGGAAATTGCTTTAACATCCAAAATTTGACGTGGAGGAATGTACGTCTGGTGACAGTCGCTGACATAAACAAAAATGATACCCTTTCAGCAATTACTACACTAGTAACAGAGCGGTGGGATTGTAAATTGTAAAGTTGTCTATTCTGTAAACGTAAACTGATACCGATAGGTTGAAATAGAGGTACAGGGTTGGAAAGAAAATATTGAGGGAGTATTGTGGGTACCTAGAAGAGCAATGAAACTAAAACAACAATTTCAAACCCTACCGTTCGTAACAATATGTTCAGAGTGAAAATTTAAGATTGTAGGAGTAGAGATTTCTCAAGTTATTTTTTGTGTCATATATACATCCATTTCATCAGTATACGGGACAGAGAATTTCACTCTGGAATACAAGCTTTTCAAAGCATGCATCCCCACGACATTATCCGAAACTCCTATCTGTTTCTTCTCTATGCTTACCCATAAACTTGAATAAGGTAATTTGATTACACCAAAACATGGTAATAGACTGAGTAATAGTAGTATTGAGAAGCACGTATAGGGTATGGAAGTTTCATACCCAGGGTGAATTCATTATAACTGTGCAGCACCAAATGAACGTGGAACTTCCAATGAAGTTTTTCTCGTACCCTTGTTCGAACAGACAGTGTCAAAACTGACCTTTCTCCCCCGTTCTAGGAATCTCACTTCGAAAAGGTAAGACCTTTTCAGTGCGTAGCTCGCACAAGTTTCCACTTTCTGAGGGTTGATCTTCATTCACGTGAAATCGGTTGGCAAACGGAAAACATTTTTTTCAAATTCATTTTTTCAAAGGCATTTTCCACGATTGTGTCTCTCAGCCTCTCCTGCTTCTCCATAATGAATTTACTAACAGATGTCATTTTCTAATCATTGCCATAAAAGGGGCAATGGACGTTCTCTTGTTTATTTCAACCATCAGAAACGCTACTTCGCTGCCATAGTACATTCAATATTTTTTGTGCAACCGTGATAATTATATGATTTCAATAAACATCATGTCGTTTTTCAAAAACAGCGTTTCACTGCGAATAAAAAAAAGTAAACTGATGGCATCACAAGTGTTTCAATGGAAATTAAATATTTGGCAATACAAACCAATTTGTCAATTCAAATTCATTTTTATTGTCATATTTCAGAAATGTCGAATGCTTGTGATGTTCAGTTTGCCGGCAGTGATTTTGTAGGAAACGGCCTTGATATTTTTTTTTGTTGGCCGTTACCCTGGCTAACGGCTGCAGAAGATTATTTTGCGGTTGCACGAAAAAGTATTGAAAAAGGTGTAGTTGGTTGTAAAGGGCTCGTTGAATGAAAACACGGAAGGTTTGATCCTTAGGCCGGGGACACACGGTCCGGCTGGCTGCCCGGACGGGCGATTGGCCGGACGGACGATATTTTGATGAACAGAACACACTACATCCAAGCAACCTCCCGTCCGGGATATTTCATTCCACTTCTCGTCATTTTTGGCTTAATCATGGACGAAGATAGAAGTAAACTATCAGCAGTGATTTGTTTACTGCATCACAGACGTAAAAAGAAACGTAATAGAAGTGTATGGTACATCCTGTTGTGCAGAAGAGAAACATACAAGGACACTTCAATACCCTATTTTTCGAATCAAGAGATATTATATTATAATATTATTTATTATATAAAATAAATAATATTTTTTACTGTTCCTATTTTGGCAATCGCCTAAGATTTGAAAGTTCATGTGCAAAACATCATCGTTGTCATTATCAACTCTCCAATATATGAGTATATCACAACCAAGCACCAAACCACCAACTCGAGAATGCGTACACCACGACAGTCACAACACTGACTGCACGTGTTCGCCTGGACCGTGTGTTCCCGCCTATACACCGCGGGCATATCTGACAGACGACAGTAAATGACAGTTGTCAATCCAGCCTGCTGGACAAACAAACCTGATTCACCTATGCTGAGTGTGTGTTTATGTCATATTTCAAAATCTTTTTTCTCAATAAAGGCTCAATTTTGTGCGATTGTGAAAAGTGGAAGTAATAGCGGCAGGCATAATGTTTCATTCCATCGATTCCCTTCTATTTTCGACAATAGAAAAAAAGATTAATCCTCTTGCTGAAAAGAGATGTGAATTGTGGATTCAGGCAACTAGAAGAGCAGATTTAACTTCTTATAAGTTGAAATGGGCAACGGTGTGTTCAAAACATTTTGTAGGAGATATTTTCTAAGAATCTAGGAAACATAGGCAAAATGATTGTATTTATTTCAGGCAAGCCAAGTGCGCTCAAAGATGTTGACAACATGGACTGGGTTCCGAATCAATCACTTGGCTACAAAACAAATATGAATGCAGTTCAAAGTATTCAGAGATTTTATCCTGGGGAGCAGCGTGATAAAAATGAGATCGCAAATATTCCAGTTGATATGGATAAAATTGATGATGATTCTTTATGTGAATGATCCAGCTGTTCGAAACTTGAATATTATTGATGAGAAAAATCAAACTCTGAATGATATAAATTAACCAGTTGAAGAAGTGGAACATGCACAAAACTCTGGTGAACACCTATATCCCGATATTGATTTCGAGTTGCAGAATTGTTATCGTGAAATCCATCATCTCCGGGAAACTTTGCAGACTTAATCATTCACATTGGAAAGTTTAAAGCATAACTCATCTAAATGCCTTTTTTATACAGGATTGCCATATGAAAAGATGGTTGTGGTTTATAATTTTGTAGAGCCTTATATAACATACCCTAAATCTATTCTTTCAAAGTTATTGTTTATTGAAGTACATTTTCAGTATTCTTTTCACAAGCTTCACTCCAATCCTTCTAATCCATTTAGATAAAAACATATTGTATGAATCCAAACTTTTATAGCCATTGAATGTGCATGCACTCTCAGATACAAAATAGTTAATAATGTCATACAATATGTCATGAAACTTTGGGAAAGTTTTTGCACAGCATTACTACAATCCCCATCCATCACTTCCCTTCAGTTTCTCTAAATATCTCTTCTGAATATCCATAGACAAGGTGTTGAAATAATCACTTTTATCAGCCATTTCACATACAATTTTCTTGCAAGCAGGAAGAATAATGAATATAGAATGCAATATATAGACATTTATATATGTCAAGTTCACTAAGGGTATACCCAAAATCAGGGTAAACCCATAATTTCTTCATAATTACGATCATAATCTCGTTAAATCACCATTGTTGCTTATGGAAGTAGGGTTTGTTTGTCCAGCAGGCTAATTGACAGTTGTCTTGTGACGTCACATGCCCCGCCACCTGTCGGACGGGTGAACGCCCGGCCGGGTCTCGGATGATCAGTTGAGAATACATCCGGGCGTCTTTGCTATCGGACGGGCAAAAGCCCGTCCGGGTCCCGTGTGTTCTTCACTAAGGCCGGGAATACACGGTCCGGGTAAACGCCCGTCCGAGTTCTGTCCGGCCTCCGGATGATCCAGAAGTACATTGTGAAAATTAGTGAAGAACACACGGAACCCGGACGGGCTTTTGCCCGTCCGATAGCAAAGACGCCCGGATGTATTCTCAACTGATTGTGTCAAATAGGCGGGAACACACGGTCCAGGCGAACACGTGCAGTCAGTGTTGTGCGCATTCTCGAGTTGGTGGTTTGGTGCTTGGTTGTGATATACTCATATATTGGAGAGTTGATAATGACGACGGATATAGACGTGGATAAACTTATATCGCTGGTGCAAGAAAGACCCCAAGTTTGGGACAGAACGTTGGAAGAATATAAAGACAGAAATAAGACAAGGCAAAATTGGATTGTTGTCTGCTCTGCAATGTATCCTTATCACGTCTGTGACGCAGTAAACAAATCACTGCTAATAGTTTACGTCTATCTTCGTCCATGATCAAGCCGAAAATGACGACAAGTGACGCCGGGGACACACGGTCCGGGTAAACGCCCGTCCGAGTTTTGTCCGGGCTCCGGATGATCCAGAAGTACATTGTGATAATTAGTAAAGAACACACGGAACCCGGACGGGCTTTTGCCCGTCCGATAGCAAAGACGCCCGGATGTATTCTCAACTGATCATCCGAGACCCGGCCGGGCGTTCACCCGTCCGACACGTGGCGGGGCATTTTGTCAAATAGGCGGAAACACACGGTCCGGGTGAACACGTGCGGTCAGTGTTGTGACCGTCGTGGTGTGCGCATTCTCGAGTTGGTGGTTTGGTGCTTGGTTGTGATATACTTATATATTGGAGAGTTGATAATGACGACGATAATGTTTTGCACAGGAACTTTTAAATCCTAGGCGATTGCCAAAATAGGAACAGTGAAAAATATTATTTATATTATATAAAAAAATATAATATTTTTTATAAATAGTTGAAGAACTTTTCTTCATCTTCTCTTAATTCGAAATATAGAGTAATGAAGTGTTCTAGTATGTTTCTCTTATGCACAACAGGAAGTATCCATACACTTCTATTACGGTTCTTTTTACGTCTGTGACGCAGTAAAAAAATCTGCTAAAAAACAGCTAATAGTTTACTTCTATCTTCGTCCATGATTAAGCTGAAAATGACGAAAAGTGGAATAAAATCTCCCGGACGGGTGTTTGCTGGGATGTAGTGTGTTCTGTTCATCAAAATATCGTCCGTCCGGCCAATCGCCCGTCCGGGCGGTCACCCGGACCATGTGTCCCCGGCCTAACTTTCACAATGTACTTCTGGATCATCCGGAGCCCGGACAAAACTCGGACGGGCGTTTACCCGGACCGTGTGTCTCCGGCCTTATGTATGTGCAAAAATAAGATAGATAGGTTTATACCTTACCGAAACTTCTCGTCAGGATCAATTACCTTAACACCAAACTCGACGCGCGTTTCGCTAAAAAGGTTAGCATCTTCAGGGGAAGAAAATTGATAATCAAAGTTCTAGAATACTTCGTTTGGTGTACCGATATTTGATTTATAGTTTCAAATAATGTTGTTTAGCCAAAAGCAGTACTTCTTCTGAAACTGGTGAATCCTTCTTAATGCAGAATTGAACAAATTTTGGAAATACTGACCTTCTTGGACATGTTTTCAGAAACCAAATTTCGGCATCCTAGTTATAATCCATACAAATTCAGTTCCGTTGAACTGGTAGCCATCACGAACGAACGATTAGATTGGATGCTTTGGTGTAAAAGTTGAAACTTTTCCTAGGATTAGCTGATATTTTTTCACTCGACGCGCGTTTCGCTAACAATTCAATTTTGCCTATCAAAAAAATAATAAATTCCTGTTCAAATGCAAATTTGTCTTGTAGGTAATCTTCGTAATTGACATTTGTCAAAAATATAATTTTTTGATAAGCAAAATTCGAATTATTCGAGAAGTTGCTGACTAATTGGACTCGTTCTATCCAAAAATGTTTTTCAATAGACGCAGGAACTTTTCGGGGTAGATTAAAAATCTGCCCTTCTACACTCGTATATATTTCAATGTAAATTCTTATTTTTTCCGATTGCGGTAGGTTACAAACCCAGAAAACTACGGAACAAATATTGATCTGCCACAAAATAATAACGTTCGAACAGTAATCAGTTTGTTGTTAGGGTAATTGATCTCTAGGAAAAGTTTCAACTTTTACACCAAACATTTCAATCTCATCATTTATATACCATATTCCCGAGCTTTGAGAAGTGATAAGTTCTGAATGAAGAGAGAGCACAGCATTTCGACTTCAGATTGGTATTCAGCGGCTCAAAATGCGTGAGTTGGATCATATACTTTTTTTGAATTGGATGACGTACTCCAAACGAATCTTCACCAAATATCTAGCTTCATCATTTTCCGATTCAAAACGAAAAATGATGACATTATGTTCGTCGAGAGTGCTTCGTATAGATTATACGAATATTTCGAAAAATTTCGTCACTCACCTACCTAGCTCGTTGAGAGAGCCGCTTGCCAATCGATGAGCTAGTGGACAACCTGGTTGAAAAGGACCACCTCCATTCGGGAAAAAGTCCACATGACCACACGCTTCCTTGTACCCAAACACACCCCCGTTCGTGTGTATGATGTCAACAAATTCTGCGTCAGATGGATCTAGGCGATTGTTCGGTGGTGCTCCAATATATAACGGTCCTGCTGGATCTAACCCTATGAAAACCAAAAATATCATTTCTTTCACTTCACAAATGTATGATATTTTTGATTATCTCTTTCATCTGTCGAACATCAGTAATCAACCAATCACACTTCTGTTTCCTGACCAATCAACACGCACCAATAGCGACTATCTGCATGGTGCACAATTTATAGTCACCGACTATTCAGCATGATAATTATATCAAACAGCCCGTGCATCTGACAGTACTTCAAATAAATAGATCTTAAACGTCAAATTGAATCAATCGTGTTGAAGTGTTCGAAAATGAATCGGTTTGGCTAAACCAAAAACGAAGAAATATGTAGTGTATTCCAGTCTATAATCATCTCATAATACAGTGAAGAGTAAAAATAGCGTATGGAGCCACAAACAATGATTATTTTTTCAATTTCAATTGATAATCCATAAGGCTGGTGCTGTTTTTGTTTGGATTTTGCTGATTTTTGTTGATATTTCCATTTTGTGAATATGTCTCTCTGATATATTTAATTGGGCTCAAGAAATAATATTCATAATTATAACACGACCTTGATTAATATGCTACTATTTTGATTGCTGCTTAATTTTTCTTGTATTTATTGATTTGACTAGATATTATTTTGGCATTGATAACCATAGATGGAACCCCTCGAGCTTTGCTCTGGGGCTTTCATCAGATTATCAATGCCAAAATTATGTCTCGTAAAATTATTATCAAACAGTCGAAATTTATAGAAATAGTCGACTATTTATAAAGGTCTTGTTACATTTCCCTGAACTATCTTTCAAGGAGACAACTGATTATTTGAACTGAGACACTGCTGAAGATGGATGTCGTAGTTGCAGTCTGAAGATACGGACATCAGAATCCGAGACCACTGCCATCAAGACCGGATATCACCGAAAATAACGACTCCTGTCATGGAAGCCTACATTATTCTATCTATCAAATGAAATAAAATTCAATGTCGCTTCCACATATTTATATAATATCCAAATAGGAAAATGTAATGTCAATAATTTTTCAGGCGTCTAGGTGGCCATAAAACTAAAATAGAAAATAATTGTTCAAGATGGAATGAAATGTAGAATATTATTTCAGACTTACAAAGGAACTCTCTCAAAGCAAGAGAATCAACATTATTTTCAAGCCACAATTCATCACAATGAGTAGCTGAGAAAATTGAAAAAGATGTCGCCCTGATCTTCCTTATTTTGTCATTGTTACAGACTCCATTGCATAGTAGATGTGCTCGGTATTTCCAATTTTGAAAATTGCATCGACTATGGTTTCCTTTTTTTAATTCATTGTGGCTTTCAAATTATGTTGATTTTCTTGCTTCGAAAGGGATCATTTGTAAGTACGAAATAACATCCTCCATATCGTTCTATAAGTTAGTTAGTTTTACATTTAACTTTCCTATTTGGATATTATATATTTTGTAGAGAGGACATTGAATTTTATTTTATTCAATGATTATCACTAACTCCACTTTCAGGATGGACTATACATTTTTTCTTCTATCGAATTTGATAGATCAGTTGGAAAACAGCACTTGTTGACATTTCGCCCAATCTCTGCAAATAAAGTAGTTTATTATTATTACTATGGTTACGGTCTAGTTTTGTTGCCATCGTCGAGTCCCTCTCCCATACAACAAACTTTCATATGGGCGCCTAAACCCCGATATAAAAGAAAAAATAAACGTTTTGATGGAATGCAAGTTGATAACTGATCCCCCATATAAAACAAACAACTTGACCATATCAGTGTCAAAGTAGTTACCAACGAGTAGTTTTGATAATATTGAGGACAGTAGTGTAAATTTCATGCTGCTTCTTCTATTCATGAGAGTCTGTATTCTGCAAGACTGAAAATTGAGGATTTTTCACATCTTTATACGAGTCCATTCATCCTGTGTTTATCAACTACTGCCATTGTAAATTCAATTTTCAAACAAAGAACTCTACCCCAATGAACTTCAAATGTTATATATTTGAGGTGACTAACTTTGGCTGAATATCTATGACCCCAGTAATCTTCACAAACCACAAATTAAACTCCAACAGGACCCTTACTCCTTCGTGAAGGATATATTAGTTCAGTTGAATCAGTTGACCCTCATGTGTAAAATTCATTGAATGCTCAATAATAAACCGAATGAAAATGATACATAACCAGACCTAATGTCTGTAATATTATCATATAAAAATTTTGCATTCTTCGGAAACCAGTAGCACTGGCAATTTTCATAATTTGAAACGAGGCCATTTTGCGGAGATAATGATCCATTCCTTGAAATCATTATTGAAAATAAATCGAATAATAGGTTCTATTAGTGGAATGAAACTACTGAAAGATGAAGTATATGTATCATTCACGTACTTAATTGAAAAAAAAAACTCCATAAATCATTTTAGTTAAAAAAATCAATAGTATAACCACACGCATTCATGAATCGTTTTGTAGGTTTGAAAATTATTCGATTTCCTTATTCATGTTTGCATTGAAAAAAAACTTCAGACTTTTCGATGGTCAATTGAACCACCTTCCAAAACTATCACACAAGTAGCCTTATCATCGTCTATAGAGAAATATTTCTCAATAAACAATGCCCCCACATAACGAGAGCACCTATTTCCCGGTTTCATTTGAGCAATGAAGTTCGGCACTACTTTTTATTCATGATGCACCTTCCGAGGATGGTGATACGGACTCAAAAATATTACCTGTCACCTTCATATTCCATAATATCGTTACTTACTGGAAAAAAATACAGTTATGGGATCAAAAATCCAGGCGCCACGAAATGTTATTATTTTATTTTTCCAGTTCAGTGCGTTTTTTTAAATAATTTTTGTGTACCTATGCTTTTAAATCATGCGTTTGTCGGTCAATGCAAATCTTTCGTAACTCATCTAATATCAAGGAAAACTTAGTATAGCAGTTAGGAAAGATGATCAATAACTTCAACAAATTGCCTGTGTTGATAGCGGTACATGTATATCATTCGTAGACAATCGAGTCATCTATAAAAAAAATAGATTTTTTTTCTTCTCGATACTGACAAATATTGGGAAGAACGGTTAGGTTCGAAATGGTTTAACTTCAACTTCTTTTGAGAACTTATCACTTCAGGAAGGTGATAAATAGAAGGGATTCAAAGGGAATAACGGTGATTTGAAAACACATCAGCGCATTGTTAGTCAACAAAAATTTTCGATTTGTCTCCCGAACGTCTGTTTCAACATGTATCAGAATTTTTTATATTCTTCGCTCTCACGTGGTTTCTTTTCATTCGCCAAGGATTGCCCTAAGGGCACATGCGCAAAATGTTGCAAAATACCTACAGATTACCAGGACGTTTCAGAAACAATAGCATGAACTGAACAAGGCAAAACAGTCAGTGAATGGAAATAATTCACTGATTTTGTCGTGAGCTTCCGTTCTGTAAGTTAATTTCGTCAATTTCTTCTTCTCAAATATCATGCAAAAATTCATTTCCTATGACAAGCGAAAATCAAATGTTTACTTTACCTGTTATCCTAGGCAATCTTCCAGACGTAACGTACTGCCCTAAAAAACCGGCTATTTGGGCTCCGAGACTGAAACCAATGACATGCAGGTCTAGAATGTTCATTCCTTTTCTGACCAAATAGTCTACGAATAATGCAGCATACTTCCCTATGAATTTACAGTTAATCACAGAGTTGATGTAATATAATCCAGCTAATAATCTTTCAGTGTCAACCAGTATTACATTATAAGATCCCCTCTTCAAGAAACCTAAAACAATTATGGAAATTAGCAATCTTTGTATGTGGAAAAGTGAAATTACTTAATAATGTTCTGTGTAAAAGTTTCAGATATCAAAAAAGTCACCCACCCAACCCATATGGATAGAATCTTGACTGAATTCATCATTTTATGTATGAATAATTCGAATATCACTCATAAATTTGAAATATTTGATTCGATGTACATAAAATGTACTGGTATGATCGGCTGCAAAAAAAAACAACCTACACAATCTGAAAAAATATCACATTCTTGACATTTACAGAAAGCGAACCTAGAAGAAAATATTTGTGAAATAGTTTCTACGAAGGGAACGGATTCGGCTTCCGAAACATCAACGATAAGTATTTTGTTGAATATTATTCCTTCTTTTTTGATTGTCAAATTTGAGAAATACGAACAGTTGCTGTCTGAGAGAATGTGTTCCATTCAGAAGGAAAATCTACCAGGGTAGATTGAAATTTGTATAGAATCCAATATTGATTTTTATTTTTACAGAATGTGGTTCGTTAAAAACACAAAAAAATACGAAGAAAGATTGTCATCCTAAAAATTGAAAATCAATTCCTGCGTTTGTATCACGAAGAACATATCAGTGAAGAACCCTGTAGTATCACCTGCCGGATATGTACCTGTCGTGGTACAAGCCAGAGGAGTAGTTAGCATGGACCCGTGTAAGCTCGTTGATTGGATGAAGCTACCGAGATTGTCTTGGAAGGATTGACCAGATTTTTTCATTTAGTCAAGGTGTTTTCTATGCAGTCATAAATGTCGCCCATATGTGAAATTGATTTGTGTTTTGTTTTGGTCACATTATGGAATCTTGTGATACAATCAATTGGTTCAGATTAGGCAGTTGTTTTGCTTGGAATGATAACGAAATCAATATCAAACTCACTTGTTTTTATAGACTGAGAGTCATCAGTTCTCAGAGACTCTGTGAAGCCATGGAAAAACAATATTGTCGGATTTTTAAAATTTATGTTTGAAGACTCTAGCAGCACATCACTGTCAATTTTCAGAATATATGGCTTTTCTTCATTCTGCCTATGAATGAATATACATAGATCAATGTTTTGAATAATGCGATTTTCGTTTTTTGTTACTCACCTGGTATACAAGTTGAAAGTTATATCTTCACCATCAACTTCAGGACAGACATTTCTATTCATTGGAGCAAGGGTTAGAGAAAAGTTCTGGACATGAATGATAGGGGGATCTAAAAATTTTTGTGAATTTTCAAGAACGAATGATTTTACTCTTATATAATATATATATATGTATATATATATATATATATATATATATATATATATATATATATATATATATATACATATATATAATTTTTCATTCCCAGTTGTACAGAGAAAGAGCAAATTGAGTGATCGATATTTATTGGCAATTTCAACCATCCAACTCTCAAAGTTTTGTTAGTCAAAAATATAATAACGCGAACAATCATAAAGGAAATATCAAATTCTCTATATAGTTTATTGTTGAATGAAATCCCCTCTCAAATGAACTATCACTCAACGCCCTGTTCTGTTTGGAATTTTCTACTTAGTCAATCAAATTTACTCTTTATGATGAATTCAGATTGCAAAAATCAGCAATTCCATTTTCAATTTCTTTTCACAATGATTTTTTCCGAAACCTATACTGGTGAGAAAATACGTTGATGGGTTGAATCTGTGGTGATTTTTGGAACAATTTGCCTTAACTTCATTTGTTTCATCTACTTCGGAGAAAATTGCCTCACTCATGTTCGAAATCTTCGGACACTTTTATTTTCATCAATTATTCGAACGTTTTCAAAAAAAAATTTTTTTTTTCGAAATGCTTGCAAATTGACGTGAATAAGTGTTGCTTCACAATGGAAATGAAGCGAAAACAATATTATAATCGTTACCTCCTCACTACAACACCACCAATACAGGCGGCAGTTCGAGCATGTATTTGATGAAAAGCAACTACTGCCCTGGCTATATGCCACGCAACAAGCAAAAATATGTGCAACAAGATCAGATTACACAGAAACCCCTCACTGGAAGTATCTTCCAACGCAGACCGAAATGAGCACCTTCTGTTGCATAGGGATTTGCTGGATGCCATTCAACGACAGGCGGGGCATAAAGCCAGGGTATCAGTTGATTTCAGGCCGATATCTACTCAAATTGCTCCCTGTATTAGAAGTGCTGTAAGGAGGATACAGCAGTGAAATTTGTGTTTTGTATTAGTGCTGATGCATCAGAAATTGAAAGTTAGCTATCTACCATTATATAGAGCGAAATTAACGCTCAACCTATCACTATTAATTTTTCAATTGATCATATAAAAATTGAAGGAAATTCTGCAATATATCTTGATGGATATCACAATATATTGGGGCCATTTCCATTGAAAATAATATCTGAAGCTGAATAATTTCAGGCCCAGGAATCGAAAAACACATAATCTCAACCCCGAAAACAGAAGAAATTATTTGCTACTAAAAACACTCAATACGTACTTTTCGAATTGTACAAGTAACAGAATAATGTCGAGACAAGACTTAATTTCATGATGAATCGATTCATTCACACCTAATGAAGTACACTATCAGGTGCAACCTCCGATTTGCGAGAGTAAAACTCCCAGATGGATTGGTGAATAATTTTGTTATGGAAGTGGGGAGAACATGATACTGTACCGGATTGTTAAAATAACTCAACTATCTAATCCTGGGGTATATGGGATTCCGCGATCATGTATATAAAGTATATGTAGGAACCACCAAACGTGGTTGTCGAAATTGTCGGTTGGGACAAACTGAAATATTAGCTGTAGCCGAACACGCCCTTCTTGATAATCATAATATTCAACTTGATAAAACCTCAATCCTATCAGTAACAACACATTCAGGGCCGGTTTGACCTTCATCAGCGCCCTGGGAGAGATTTTTGCGGCGCCCGCTAACTGCAATTCAAACTCATTCGGAAAAAAGCATAAGATATAATGAAACAACTATTGATTGAAAGAAATAACCATTCATCACATGAAAACTGATGAAATTTGACTTTCCGAACCTTTCTATCAGCAAACTCTTCTATGAGGATATCAAACTCGATATTTTCAGCAATTCCATTTTCGATTGACGAAGTTACCAAGTTTGTCAAACTACATTGAGAAACTATCGATCGTAGATAGCCATTATCGACTTGAGCTTAAAGAAACTTCTCTCGCCACTAGCAACCGTTACAGGTATAGGGAAGAATATCGACCGACGAGGGCGCTGGTGGTGGTTAAACTATATCCACCATTTTGAAAAAGTTACCTTGTTTACATTTGTTAAATAACGCGCCAAACTGAAATCCAGTCATCAGTTGCCCTCGCTAGGCAAGATTTTGGTGTTTTTTTTGCTATATTTTCATTGTACGAAATTTTTCTCGTGAAGGTTAATATAACTGTGTTCATGATGCTTTGAATAGCCGCACAATACCATTCATTGGAGGTGAACATAGATGCATTGTGTTTTGAAATCTAAAGATATTTGTTACAGGACATTTTTCAGTTTTTGTGTAGTGTTACTGAACCAAAGAGGCTTTTATTACATGGATGATGAAATGCGCCATAACTTCGCCTGAAAATAGACAAACAACAGACTCACCAGGTAACACGAAATCATCTCTCTTGAATAGAATAGATAGAATGATTTTTTATTTGACCACTTTACATAATTTTTATGTGTGTAGCATGTCATAAGTGTTACAAGGTTACTTGTCACGATACAAATTAATCATAATATAACGAAACTTATTTACTACTGTTACATTGAGTAAAATTTTTGCATAAAATACATTAAAAACATCACATAAACATTATACATACATTTTAAAAGTTGCCTATACCGACAATGTAAGTATATTTGTTTGACAGGGACGCAAGTCCGGCAATTAACGGGGTTGTACAACAACTTCTGATTCGTTGCAATTTTGTATTAATGGCTTCGTTCAGCGGTGCACAACAGTTGAGTGATGTGCCAACTTGTTCGGCTGAACGGACCGCTGCACCATTGATCACTCTTAACCGTTGAGCAGCGGCTCAACACGTTTAGTGATTATTCTCAACGGTTGTGCACCGCTGAACGAAGCCATTGACTTCAACAAGTTTGAGAAGTTTGGGAAGTTGGGGTGAGTATCATGTGTTCGTGGTTGAATGAGAGGAATTCCTCTATTGAGTAAAAGCAGTGTAACAGTAAATGCTTTTTTATTGGAGTTTTGAATTGACTAAAATTTAATGATTTCACATCTGGTGGTAGCAAATTTATGAATCTGATATTTAGAGAGTTTTGCTCAGAGACAGACAGCCTGAATTTCTGAGTTCTGAGTTTGCTCGATGATCTCGTATCATGATTATGGATATCAGCATTTCTTGAGTACCGACCCATATCAGAGAAAGTCTCTAGTAAAGTTTGGTAAATAAAAACGCATGGAATTGGTAGGATTTGATATTTCTTAAAAAGTGGCTGACAGTGGGCATGGTAGTCCGCACCATCGATGATTCTAAGCGCCTTCTTCTGGAGCCTGAAAATTCTAATGGAGTCTGTTGCGTTCCCCCAGAGAATAGTACCATAGTTAAGGTGGGAGTGGAAGAGCGAGTGGTAAGATGATAATAAGATCGAGATGCTCAATATTTTTTTTAATTGTCTCAGCAGGAATAACTGGGTGGAGAGTTTTCTGCATAATTGGTCAATGTGGGCAGACCATTTCAACCTGTCGTCTAATAAGATACCTAATAGATTGACCGTATTGTCTGAAGTTAAATTGTGGTTTGAAGAGAAAACATTATTTTGTGTTTTTTCTCGATTCAGTTTAAGATTATTTGCGCTGAACCAGGTATAAGCTTTGGTTTTTGCTTGCTCGGTGAGATTTTTTAGTGTAATAGGGTTTGAATGAGTTTCAATTAAGGTCGTATCATCTGCGAAGCAGATACACCCAGAGGGGGACATGTAGTGGAAAATATCGTTTAGATATATAATAAATAGTAGCGGTCCCAACACACTTCCCTGTGGGACACCGTGGTTTACATTTTGGAATTCAGAGAGATTGTTCTCGATGGCTACACACTGTATTCTGTTATCAAGATAGGATTTCATAAGTTTCAGAGGCACTCCCCTCACGCCATAGAAGTTCAATTTTGTGAGTAATTTTTCATGCGATACACAGTCGAAGGCCTTGGATAGGTCACACAAGGTGATTTCTGTGTGATTACCATTTTCGAGGCCCTCGACTATGTTCGCAACAATCGTACTCACAGCCTCGATCGTGGAACAGTTTGGTCGAAAACCAAACTGACTTTTATTTAAAGTGTTATGATTTTTAAAAAAAAGCATCAATCGTTCTTTTAAGATTATTTCAAAAATCTTACCGAAAATCGGTATTATGGAGATAGGTCTAAAATTTGTGGCTAGATCAGGGTCTCCTTTTTATATATTGGGAGTACCTTTGTAATTTTTAGATTGTCGGGAAAGACTCCATGAAGGAAACATTGATTAAAGAGAAAAACTAGGGGTTCAATCAGCAGGGTCGCTGCCCCCTTTATGATTTTACTGTTTAAATAATGTATATCGAAGCAGTTAGAGTTTTTTAGTTTGGTTATTGCATCCATCACCTCTTCTTGGTTTACTGGACCTAAGAAGAGTGAGTCTTTAGTTTTGGGAAGGTTGTTCAGGAAATCATCCGATGATTGGTTTGTATCAGGTAATGTTTGTATTATTTCTTCGGCAACACGAGTGAAATATTTGTTAAATTCGTCAGGACTGATTTTAGATGCTTCAGACTTTTTCATTTCCCTGTTCCTTTCATGGTTCACTAGCCTCCATGAATCCTTAGCTTGGTTTGTAGAATTCAGTATAAATGAATTGTAGGATATTTTTTAGATGAGGCCAGTGCCTTCCTATATTGGGATTTGTAGCAATTATATGCAGCTTTATCTTGTGGATCTTTAGTCACATCGCATATTATTCTTATGGAAAGCAGAATGTCTCTCATGGACCTTAGACTGTCGTTAAAAAAATTTACAGGAGGTCTGTATTTGTTGCATGTTGTTTTAGGGGGAAAGTGTTTATCCACCAGGCATCTCAGTTTGTCCACTAAATAATTTGACAGTAGATTACAAGATTCCTGGTTATCATGATTTGAAATAAACATAGTCCAATCCAGGTCCATGAGTGACTGGTTCATTTTCTCAAGGCCAACTTTGGTGATCTTTCTTATAAGAGTATTTGCTGGATGAGCATTGTGTGGTATATTTACTAATATTGTTTTGAAATGCAAGTAACACACTGAAGCCGCTCTTGGTGGTGATTTATGCAGTTTCAGTTTGATTTTCCAATCCTTGTACCTGTCTATTATCCCTTTCAATTCCCTTTTCCGTAATGTTTTCCACCAAAAGATGTATTTCTCTTTGGAAACGTGTGGAAAGACAACTTTGGATTTCGGTTCCTAGAGTTGCGGCAACTTGACACCAAACACTTCATACAGCTCACTGAGCGATCTGCATTCATGATTGTTTGTTATTATTAATCGAAAAAAATTACAACTTCAGATGATATTTCCTAAATCAACACCGAAGAACTCAATAAATTCACAAACATAAAATGGAAGCCGTTTGTTTGTGAAATTATAGCAGTGCGTTATATTTCCGACAGATGTCGCATAAAATTATGAACTTCCCAATAGTAAGTAATATCTTTAATCCAGTGGCGGATCCAGGATCAGGTCCAGGAGGGGGTCTATAACTCAAAATTTATATACATATATATATATATATATATATATATATATATATATATATATATATATATATATATATATATATATATATATATATATATTAAATTATGAGCTACCGTATAGCAACAACTGGTCAAGATCCAAAAAAAGGTGAAAGAGATTGACATGAGCAGAATTTGAAGGTGTAACCAGGAGGTGAAGTAGGTTCGAAACTTTACTTTTTTCAAATCGTATCGAGTTGATTCAACCTAATCAACAGCATATTCTACTCATACATAGTATATTCAAATCGTTACCGGCATACACAATCATCACAAATGTAACAAGTATAAAATTTCGAATACTGCGCCAAAAAGGATCCAATGGCAGCACTGTCAGAAATTTCTCGAACTTTTCCTCGATAAGCCTGACAAGTGTCAATTTTCTTTAAAGTGTCATCGAGAAAAATTGCAATTTGATAGTAAAAAAAAGCATTTCATTTTGAACCTACAACATGAAGAGGACTTTATTTTCATATTCTACTCGGCTTGATCCAGCGTCTGAACCGACTGAACTAGAAAAATAAGGAAAGAACAATCGGTGAGTCCAAAAACTCAAAGCGAAATTTGTTTGGGTAACATTCAATTCAGATCTTGTTTGTACTATTTTTAATTCTTGAGAATTATTTTTTCAGGAATGGAGGATTATCGAATTGAATAAATTGATGAAATTGGTTGTTAAAAAATGAAAATGTTCTAATGTTCAAATGTAGCCTGCTCTTTAGTTTTCAATGGAATAAAATTTTTGATTCTTGAGAATTATTTTTTTAGGAATTGGAGGATTATTGAATTGAATAAACTGATGAAACTGGTTGTTGAAAAATGAAAATTTTCTAATGTTTAAATGTAGCCTTCCGTTTAGTTTTTAATGGAATGAATTAATTATTATTGAAGTTCTTCAATTATAAAGCAAAAAAATTTATTCTTTTTTATTTTTCTGTCTTGCTCATGTGACATTTTTTCGTTCCCTAACAGAATTTAGAAATTAGGAGCCGATAAAAATTGAAAAAAAAATCTCTTATTTTCCCAATGGAGGCGGTCCGGACCCGAACCCCCCCCCCTCGTGGATCCGCCACCGCCTTAATCCTATCCATAGATTCGTGTAAAGTTTTAGTGAGTTCCGATCTCGGGTGAAATTCAAAACAAATACAAAACTCTGATTCAGAGTCTACAGTTAATTTCATTTGGAGATCACCACAGAGTGTGGCAAGGTCGGCTTTTTCCGGAATCTGTTTTATATTGTACAAAAAAGACCAAGACTCCGAGTACTGATTTGACTGTTCAAATCTTTTATTGACTGAAATCAAATTGGTGTCCAAAATTCGACTTTAATTTCTTTCTGGAAAAGTCATAGGCTCATCGCGGACAGCTTCCACAGCTTGACGCTTAACAAATTGAATTCTTGTTGTTGCTCTATACACAGGTTCCATTTTCAGTTCTTCAGCCAACTCCTTTGCAGCTAAAATGGCGCTACCAAAGCCCGTTTTTCTATATTCTCTAAAGAAAGTGCAGCATTTCTTCAACATTTCTGTGCATTTACCAAGCATAACGATTGTTTCGCTGAATTTATGAAATTTAAACCCTTATAGCCACTTCAGTTTGAAATTGACATTAATCGGCCAATTGGACTCACCTGAATTGAATTCGCAGTTGATTTTAGAAACTTTTTCTGCTAGATGCAGCCGAAAGCTCCGGAACCCGAAATTCCAGGATACGGCCCTCAAGTCCGAAAAACTTGAGATGTAACTCAACCACAATTCTATCATTCAACTAGGTACCAGAATGCTCATCATCTTTTATTATTTCTGTGTTTCAAGTGAAACATGTTGTTCCATTTCGAAAGAACCTTTCTACTTTAAAAAATTTCTATTGGATATACATTTTTTTTTCTATTCTCGGATATTTGCTCAGATTCTACTCCGAAAGAGCTTTTTTTTACGAAAATCGTGCTGACAAGTTGAAATTTCTTAAAAAATCTATTATATTTTTATTTTTTGTACACATCCTAGTGTGATAATAGAAACTTTTTCGGAAAACATTTAATATTTCTCAACCAGAGCATTTTGATTACAAATCTACGTCACATTATAATAAAATATATGCTGTATAGCAAGATGGATATGGTGGTCGCACTAGGACGATGTTTGGATAAAACGTCCGAGGACGATGTGGCCAATATCCATTTGTGTTATACAGTTAATTTTTTCTTCGATCAGGTAAATATTTCAGAACTCTCTCTCCAGTATCATATCGATAATCAATTCCAGATATATTAATTTTCAAGCTTTTTATTCTTGCCGAAGACTTCCACCTGTAATTCCGAAAATTAATATTACTTAAAAATTTATAATATTTCAATCGTTGAAAAAACATCACAAAACATTTCTGTTTTGGTGAGACTCAATGACTTTGAAGTGCATCGTCTCAGAGGGCGTACGCCTTATCGAACTAGGCCACTTGTACTGAATAATTTCAGATAATGACATTTCTACAAGTTTGTATTTTGTTCTCTATGAATAATGGTTTCTTTTCATAAATCTCTCACTGACAGAATTTCTACTCTACTGTGTCTGATTGGTTACTCGAGTTGGTGAATTTCTCTCACGAATGAGAAAGTAATAGTTTTTGTACCCCGCGTTCTTATAAAAAATGATCCATTTTTTTCTTTACATTTTTCATGCGATTTCGGAGTTATGTAGAATCTGCGGAACCAAAGGAAGTGTTCAATTTTCGAAATAAAAAAAAAATTGTATATTTTTGTAAATATCTCTCAGAATCTAAACGAAAATAATATCCAACCTAAAGGATATTGCAAAAAAAATTGGGAAGCAAAATAAATGAACAACTTTCTGAATGGAATCAGCTATCTGGAAAACGCCGCTCAGACCACTATACTTACAACCAAGGGGCACAAAAACTAACAAGAAACCCAGTTTATTATTCTCGCACAAAACATATAGATTTTCGGCACAACTCCATAACAGAAGTAGAAAGGTGAAATAGATCTCAAATATTTACCAACATAAGAGATGACTGCTGATATTTTCACCAATTTCCTTTCCAAAAAAAAAAATGAAGGAACAATATAAAGATTTGGGTCTTCGTGTTAATCCACATCGAAAAGGGGTGTTGAAGTTAGATCTATATCTTACAAGTAGACATTGAATTTATAGTTTCGGTAGGTTTGGTGATCCAGAGTTAAATTCTTCAATGGTGGTATTGGTGGGATTGGGATCAATTTAATTAAAGAAAAACTATTGTTTCCTTGCCAACGTTTCGAATTTTGATAAATTCATCATCAGGGCTCTATAACAATGAGTTGCGTGTTAAAGTGGTATGATATAAATAAAATAAGAGAATGCCAACAAACTATTGGAACATTTTCAGGGGTTCAAAATGTTGATTAATGAAAAAAAAATTTAAAATACTTACCAAAAATCAGTTTTTCCGAGTGAAAATAATAAAACTAGGTATAAAACAGACATTTTAGATACACGCTCTAGGTACAAACAAATTTATATTTTCTCCGTCTTCTTTCTGGATATTACCTACAACAGAAACTTACCTGCGCCATATTTTGTTTTCTGTGCTTGTTTTTCTTCACTCATGCTCTCAAATACGGAAATTTTTTTTGGATGCACTGACTTCAGATGATTTTTTAAAGGCGAGTTGATTCGCCTCTTGCGAGACTAGCTCCCATTGCATATTTTACAATCAGCCTTATCATGGTCCTGTACGTTTGGTTCGAAATAATTCCATATATTACTTTATCTACACCTGTACTCTAATAATACACTTATATGCCCACAACCCGTTTTATAATGAAATCCATTACGATACAGATTTTCATTACGATACAGATTTTCAACCAATAGAAACCCCTTATTGTTCAATCAAGCATGTTGTGCAAGCTTTGCATTTTGACGTTTGTCGAGTCGAAATCAGTAGGTATTGAATTTTTGGAGAATTTAGTCAATTTTCGATAATTGAATGAAAATGTCTTATAGCAGTGATATAGAAGAATTTCCAGCGACTCGTTCACAGATGTCTCAGACAAGAAAAAAATACAATCGAAAGGATTTTCTTTTTCGTTTGACAAATGCAACACATATGTTTTTATTCTCGACCAAATCGAATGAGCTCTCATGGTTAAGTGGACAATGGCGAGGGCAGTGATCAGGAACGTCCGGGTTCAAATCTTGACCTCGGCAGAGGTTTTTTTTTCATTTTTTTTCTTTTCATTTCTCATTGTTGTATTTTCCGTGGCTTTACCATCAATTATAATTCTGTAGATTTTTTCAAAGAAATACGATTGATTACCTACTATTATTGTGTTCAATATAAATACCTAATAATATATTATTTTAAGTTCTTCATTATTTATTGGGTGTAGATAAAATAGCGTATGCAACTCTCATGTAATGGTTATTAATTCACTCGCATAAACCATACGAAACTCACCTTCGGCTCGTTTCGTATCCCGGTTTATGCTCATGTATTAATAACCATTATTACACGATCGTTGCATAATATACTATTGTGTATGTGGCATAGATAATACAACTATTGGGCTGGCCTTTATGACAGTTTTCCATATAACACCAAGCGGAATACATTAGAGAGGAAGGATATGCACATTGAAGTGATATTGTAAAGGACAAAATAATGATTCTATACTTGAATTACTCTATCCTTCTTAACCTCTTATCTGCCATGTCGAAAAAGGAATACGCTAAGAGGCTATAGTTACTTATCAGAAGTATTCTATCTTGCTCATTCCGCAGTCGTCTCTCTGTTCATTCCATGAGTTAGTATGTCTGTGGTCTGTGGTGACATTGTTAATTGTGTAACGCTCACATTTGTGTGATCGTTATTTTCTTCAGAAAAGCAGGGAAATGAATACAAACACTGGTCACTTAAATACTTCCTGAAGGCATACCATCTGATGAAATACGTAATCATGTTTATTTTCACAGCTCACGAAGGTCTCTACTTCCGAAGGAATAATCAATTATCATTTCAGTGTTTTATTTAATTAGCAAATTTGGTTATGGAAATGTAAACATGTCAGATTAACCTTGATATCATCCAGCCGATCAGTTGACAAAATTCTTCTCATAATTTCGACTAATTGCCACAGTATAGAGTTTTCAGAAGCAACACCTCAAATGTAAATAATTTCTGCGTTATGTGATTATGCTTTTGTCATATTGTGTTTTCGGAACTGTTTTGTGGAATTGAATCGAATGGAGCGTGTTCGAGTTGGTAACCGTGAAATGAAACGGAAATTATTTTTTCAAATCTGAACTTCAATTTGGAGAAGACGGAAGTCTTCAAGGGCCCATTTCTGCCCTGGTAACGCTAAGAAGAACTCGTGTGGGTTAACTGTAAAATAATTTTGATTTGCCTGCACAAGAGAATATAAGTAGATTCCATTCATTTAAGAGGTAAATATTTGAACATCATTATTGGGATTTTAATTCAGGATAATAATTTGGGTGGATTTCAACTCGCTTCACGAGAAATTTGAGAAATAAAATTATTTTTGTCCGAACACGTTTTATCATAATTCTTTTCTTTCCTCGATAACAGTTCTGCCAGGATATTCCACAACAAAGTAATCGATTCCACAACAACGTAATCGATTCCACAACAAAGTAATCGATTCCACAACAAAGTAATCGATTCCACAACAAAGTAATCGATTCTTCATTGAAGCATTGAATTTCCACAACAAAACATTCAATTCAACAACTATTGACGAGTACTTAGACCTCATAGAGAATGGTTGAGACCTTGTGGAGAATTTTAAGGAGATTGGAGACCTTATATTAATGGTGATAGTAGAGACCTTCCTGTCTGTGGAGATCTTCATGGAGGATATTAAGGGATAGTTCTGGAGCTATCATACTATCGTGAAACTGTAGAAACAGTTTTTGGAACGAAGTGAATATCACACTACTGAAGTGAAAAAGTGGAAAAACGTCAACCTTCAGCAATAAACATAAATGTAACAGGTTTGAATGCATTCATCTTGGTTGTTGATGTCATTATTGTTTTATACCATTACGCTGAAGTTCCTCTGACCATTCTATATTATTTGATTCCATATTTAACTCTCGACCACTAAATCTACCATACGATATTTACTACTGAAATTTTGATTAAATATTTCTATTCGACACCTGCGTGTTTATTTGTGTGTTCAAGAATCTCTTTTCCAGCGTGATAGTCTTTCTACAGAGATTGGCTTGAGAATAAGTTTGTATAATCTTTCTTTCTGTAGATGGCGTCCAATTAACAACATTTCACTTCAGACTTATTCTCAGTGCCATCTATTGGGTTTCTGGAAGTTCTCAAATAGCATCGAATCACGCCCTTGCCTCCCTGACAGAAGCTAGCCGTTCGCAATCTGTACCTTGTGTTGGGCATATAATCTGGTATACCTCATTATATGAACAAGATAAGGTTACAATTGACTTGTCAGATTATATACCAATATCGGGAACCACGCTGGAAAAAGAAAAACTATTGTTATAGAACGATAAACTTTACCTACAAAGAAACGCATTTCCCAATAAACAGTTATTTACACACAATTATCACTGTATCACAATCACACTCATAACGATCAGTAATCCACAGCGCAAACAAACACGTAATGATTCATTTACAAGAAACAAATGATGCACCACAACAAACGCGTCGGATCTTGTGTAGTAGGTTTCACGGTATATGGTATTGGCTGAACGATTATAATAATACCAATTACCACACCTTTGAGTTCTACACTTGGGCTTGAGGCAGTTTATTGCTTTTGGATAAAACCAATTAGGCCCTTCAGTTCTACACAATGGGATCAAGCCAGGCAGTTTATCGCAGTTGATAAGCCAATGCCATTTAGAGTGAAACATATTATAACAAATTCGCTCCCATTGGTTATTGTCACGTTCAAACGACATGACCATTGGCCAGCCTCTCCCAATTTTTTCTTGTAATTTTTATCACATTCGTACGGAAGCGCAGAAGGGCCATACTTTTATTAAATTTAATTTTTCTTTGATTCCGACTATTATCTCGGAATTCCGACTTTTATGTCGGAATTACGACTTTTATCTCCTCAGATTTCCGACGTTGGAGACAGATATGTGATTTCATAATAGATTTTCACCTCCAAACTCATCGAATGAGTCGGAAGTTGTAGTGGGTGAGAAGATTAAAGTGAATATAGTTTCGGCCTCATAGAGCTTATTTCCATTTTTGAATCTGGAATAATCTATCAGAATGAATAGTACAGACCTGAGGGTAAGTCAATAAAAGGTTCATATCCAAAATTCATAAAAAAATTGCGTAAGTGTGTATTTTAGACAAGGAAAGAACTGGCTAAATTATACTTTTCGATGGGATTTCAACAAAAAGAATTCATAGACTTTTTGAGAGTTCTACATGGAAAGGTAATATCGCCACGCACATTGAAAAGATTACTATTCCAGTCGAAATTATTCAGACGAGAAATCTATTCAAAAATAGAAGATATCGTGAAGTTCATTGAGTACGAATTGACGAAATCAGGCCAACTCCACGGTTACAAATGGATGCGTAATATCGGATGCAGATATCGAAATCTATGCGGAAGCTACGCATTTGCGGATGCGCATGCGAATATTCGCAACATCTATGATATATATGCAACAAATTGCGAGATTCACGAGGAACTTTGACAACCGAAGTTTTCTGCTATTACTTTCGTGTGTTGTTATCACTTTTGTTGACATCAAGCCCACCGGATGCTCTCGGAAGTCTCTGTGCGAAAGATTCCATTAGGAACCACAAATACATAATCCAATGCATGTCGCCAAAGGCTGAAAATTACCAGCAGACGTCATGTGGACTGTGGACGGCAGTTTCGCCCTAAAGGGCTCATCAACACAGCGATGACCGCATTCGAACTAACTGATGCTCGAATACACCAGATGAGTACTGGAAACGCTATTTGACTCATCCCTCCACGATCTTACGATGAGTGTGAACTAACCCCCATCTGGTGGTGGATCGACAAAGCAAAGGATCTGGTGGAAGTGGCCTAATCTGCAACAGATTGCGAGATTTACAGGGAACATCTGATAACCGATTTTTTATATATACAGATTCACTCGAGAAGAAAGCCCTGTTCAAAGAACAGCGCGTGAATCAAGGGACAGGAGATACGAATTAATATTTACTTTGGATTTTGGAAAATTGTAAGCCTCAGGAAAAACTCTCCATGGCAAGGAGTTCGACAGGTTTTTAAAGGACCAGAACTCTGGAGTCGTCGGCTCATTCGTATCGATACTGCTGAGGCTGGAACGATTGACGAAATTTCAGTAGAGCACCGACCGTGGAAATATCTATAGAAGAAAGTCTCCAATTTTTTTCAGAACAATTTCAGAAGCTGACGAGAAGTGAAGTATTTCTTCCCACGAAATAGAAATCCAAGTTTCTGGGAAGCACCTTTAGCGATCGATCTCACATGGTTTTTCCATGAGAGATCATTACTGATCGTAATTCCTAGCATCAAGATACTAGACTTCTCAGGAATAGTTACTTCTGACACCTGGATAGTAGATAAGGATAGATTAGCTTTCTTTGAGAAGAGACATGCCCGGTTTGTCCCAGCATTAAATTCAAACAGATTGATGTTTCTTCGTTCTATTATTTTCGCCAAGTCATCGTTAACAATATTGATGCGAATGCCTTTCTGTACTTTTGTTTCTCGTGTTAATATAGGGACTCTGAAAAAAAAAATTACTATGAAGAGTTCTGTCGTCTGCAAAACTATGCACTGAACAAGATGCTTCCTCCAGCAAATCATTGATATAAAGCAGAAACAAAGTGGGCGCCAGAACTGTACCCTGTAGAACACCTGCATATCTGCATTCATCGAGAGAATATCAGGCGATACTCCATCAACAAGACCTATCAGAGAAAAAATTCTTCAACAAAGAACACAATCGAGGAGGTAAAGTATCAGACGGCAGTTTGGAAAGGAGACTCCGATGCCAAACTCGATGAAACGCTTTTTGAAATGTCGAGTGCAACTGCTAACGTTTCTGCGAATGTTTCGATGAAATGCTGCCAAATATGTAAAACATAGGTACGTCACTGGTATCATTGTTTATAGAGATATAGTGTCAATGCCTGTGTAAAAATGATTTGAAGCGTTTTTGTTACTTCATCTACAGTATAATGTCGATATATCCATTTACTTGACAATACACGACAAAGTTTCCTACTCTGAAGGGAAAAAATGGTGCAGATCTCTTTGTCAGTTTGACTGGAATGCTGAAAGAAAGATATTGGAGCTTCAAAATAGAATTGACAATAAAATTTTACGAAGGGAATAACAGTTAAGGCATTAAAATAATATTCGAAACATGAATGATCTGAGACATTGACAAAAAACTACACTTATTTTTCTGAATTTATTGCCATCTTCTGGTATTATGTATAAGTAATCAAGAAAATATATGATTCAGGCTACGAAGTCCGTAAAAAACGAAAGAAAAGACATGACTTGGAAACCAAATCACTAGTGCCCGTGGTATCCATCCCTTCAAATGATATTTCCATAAGGTTGACTAACTACATCTCTAAAAACAATGCTGGTACTGCAATCAGCCATCAAAAATTAATTTGGCCATTTCATGGAATTTTCTGACTCCGACCCCTTCAACCATATTCGACAATAAATATTTTGGTATGCTTTATTTTGCATGGATAAAAACAGACCTAATACCAGTATATTTCATTTCATCAAAATGGATTGTACACCCCAAAATAATGTCTACAGTTTGGACAACTGTGATACGAATAATTGCATGATTTCAGACAATAAGGCAACAAACAACATGGCCAACACATGAAGATACACAACACCAGTGCAACCAGATGCGTCACGTTGGACCGTTCTCTCTCAACATCCGTAACGACCACGGTCCTGCATGCTGGGCAAACCATATAAATTGGATCAGGCCCAAATACTACTGAGTCTGATGATATCAACGTGGGAGAATCGTCCCAAAGACCTTCAACTTCTGCGTAAGACGGTGGAGGCTGCCTGGGAATGAAGGATTCGACAGATCTCACGCTACGTTTCGGACCTAATCTCAGCACTGTGGAGTAGGAGGGGAGGATTCTACTGAGGGATTTTCGGGAGAGTTGTCTGCTGATGAAACTTTCGCTATGCAAGGCTGTGGAAGAGTTGATGAGGCCCACTGCGGCAGTTGCTCTGATAATGTGATAGCTTCGTGTCTTGAATCCCACTTCTGGTTCGCACATATTGTAATTGGTCACCATCCTGGAATTTGTTGGCATGGAAGATTCAGCTGGAGTACTGAGATCACTTTGAACAGGTGGACTTTTTTTATAGACTGTATAATCCAAGATTTCCCCTAATATTTCTTTAACTGACACCATCTTAGAACTAAGACAGCCATGATACTGTGAACTAGTTCCTGGACGATTTTCCAGTAGTATTTCGGTTGAATTTTCTTGTGAGCCATCAGCCAATGGCATATCTTGGGTTGACGATGTTCGAAGTACTTTGCAATCCAAAATTCCGTTCAAAATTTCCTTCACCTTGCATTCGTCGAGAGCAATATTTGGTGAATCTTTCACATCTGTTATATATTCAGTGTTCTTGGTAGAGTTACTATTTTTATTTTCCTTGCCTTCTTGAAGGCCAACGATTGATGACTCTTTGGTTGCTGGATTCTGTCCAGATGTGAGAATGGCGTCAGTCGAACCACTATTTTCTTCTTGTTTTTCATAATTTTGACTTGTACTGAATGTAGCATTTATTTCTTCGAATTCTGTTGTTGGTTTGTTGATTTCAGAGGTTTCTCTAATAATATTGGTTGCATTTTCCCTGAATTCCTGAACGGCAATACTTGATATCCTGGAACCTAGTTCTGGTTCAGCTTTGATACAAACTCTTTCTTCTTGTATCTGATCTTTTTCGTTGCTGCTTGTGTTAGCTGTGTCTTCTTCAATTTTTATTCCTTCTTTGTTCTCAGGGAATTCGACAATGCTCTTCAATAAATTGCCTCTGTCACAGGTTTCATCAGTTTTAAGGGTACTGGGTGCATTGCTACAGAACTGATTTTGAATTTGAGAAATTTCAGATGGGATAGAAGACCCTGACTGCTCTGGTGAACATTCATCACTTTCAATTTCTCTATCGATTTTCTCTTCAGTATTATCCGACATAAGGAGTAATTGGAATAATGGTAAAAAAATTGATTTTTGACGATAAAATTGATGACATGACTGACAATGACATGAAACTCAAATTGGGTGGATCTGATTTTCCGACCATGGAATCAGGAGAGTATTCCAGTTGAATTGGTTGAGCTAGTCGACTATCACGACATGTCTGTGACACTGTTTGAACTGTGCTGGACATGATTCCCTTCGGAGAGAAACTTTCTGCATCTAATATTGTTGAAAACAATCGACTTGGTAGCAGGACCATCTACATTCCATAGAGCACAACTCTTTGAATCACGGAAAAATATTCAGAATTCGAGGAAACATATTATTTTCATCTAGTGAATACTAGATGGCGCAACACAACTCGAAATCATCCAGGAAAATATGAATGCTTCCTCAAAAGAGCTACCAATAGTTATTTATTGTGTCTGGGGATCCAAAGGAGAAATCACGCCAATTTTTACTCGAACTATTCATTCGATTGAAGATTTTATTTTCCTGTGCTATCCGGATTCATATCAAGCCGTGATGAGATAATCGATAACACCGCACACTCGTGAATCAACGGTCCAACATCGACAGACTATCAATGAAGAAACGGACAATTCGCGACAGAAAATGAGCTATTCGCCATCTATCGACTTTTGCGGGAAGCGGAAACACTCACTGGTTAGATCGCAATGCTTTATCTAGTTCGCATATGTTTATATGGATCTGTTATGGTTGAGTTAACTCTGCAGTAAATTTAGATTTTGATTTCGATAGCGATTGTGGAGATTTTCAAAAAGTTTCGAAATATTCGAGTAAAATAATTAGGTTTGCTGCTTTCTATTTATTGTGAGCGTATCTTTTAATTTTTGTTGTTTTCTAATTCTGGATATACACGAGTTGATCTATGATACAGTCTTTACGGTTTGGGTGATAATGTATAATTCAGTGTGTAATTCATATCTTCAATCAGGGAGAATCACATATCTACCGGATGAAAACTGTCACTTCTGATACTTTATCATTGCCCAAGTACATTGAATTAATAGTATGTTCGACTGATTGAAGTGAATTTTGTTCGTTCCGTAATCCCGAATTGATCGCAGAAACTCCTGAATCCAAGTGTCATCTGGAAATAATCTCGAATCTTTCGAATTTTAGAAAACTTAAAACCTTCTGATTAGTTCGATGAGATGTTCTTAAAGTGATCAACTGTCGATTCAGTCAATTTTCACACGAAAATTATAAGGAAATTGAAAATTTCACGAACAAAAGGAACACGAGAACATCGAAGTCCCTTATATATACACGCAAAAGTAAACAAAGCAATCTAACCATCTACAGTTCCGGGTTTCTTCAGCTGGCGCTGCTATCTCATTTTGTAACGCGAATGGCCTGTATTCTTCGGGTTATTTGAATGAGGTCATATCATGCAAAAATGTGCGCCCAGAAAGTTTTCGGCTGGTCGATTGGTATGAGAAATTTTTACCTTTTCTGAACCTAAAAACACTTGAACACATTCCTGTTGAAATAAAAAGTGTACATGATTCCCAGATTATTTTAAAATTTTGAAATTATACCTTGCTCAAATGTTTTCAAGTTTTGACCTTCTATGCAATTTCATTTCGGAAGGTTGGATCAATTTTGAATCATCCTAATTTGTTATTACCAACGAGAATTTGTACCTCCAATTCGTTCCATATCACAATTTGATAAGATACTTTCGATGTTATATATAAATAAATACATTTTGCTGTCAGATGGACTTTCCATTCATGAATTTAAATTTTTGAGTATGTTCGTCCACCAACTATTTGAAACATTCAATAAGGCCATATTTCTGGAATTCTCCTGACGTCTCTCAACATGATTGATTCTCAGTGATGCTTCAGGTTTCGAAAGGTACGTAGGCAAATTTGGAAAAATTGGAAGTAGGTAACTGCGGTATTAACTGACTGTGGGGCTCTCAGCAAGAGAGTCGATTCATCTGGCAAAGCGAGTGAATTATATTTAATAACATTGGATTCAATTAAATGAGTCGAACACACCACCAAAGTAGGATAAAGAGTTCAATTTTTTCGAGGTATTGGGGAAACCCACTTCTTTCTCAATTCTAAATCTTATGGGAATGAAAAAACTGTGACATACCCATTCTCAGAGGAGTAACTTGATTCACAGCCAGTTACGAAACAACAACCAGGCATAGTTGTATATTAAGCCATAGAATAATGAGCCAGTGAGATTCATTACGTTACGCTTCACAAATTATTGATACTCTTCAAAAATTTCATAGACATTTCAACTAATTTTGTCAACAATCGTAAGGTCACACAACAATCATACTAATAATTTTCGAATTCATATAGTACGGAGAATGAACGTAACGGCAGTGAAAACACGACTACGGTGTTGTCGCTGCCCTCTCATCATGGCTTGTTAAGAATCAAGATGTCTGTAATGGTACTTATTTTATATACTCAACCTCCTCATAGTGAATGTACTAGCGAAAAAGTACACCCACCACTTGAGGTTAGGTTTTGTTGAATTCTTTGTTGGAAGCCTCTGCTCTCTTTTCACACTGCGAAGCTATTTCACAGGAGTCTATAAAAAGTTGAGGGGGGATTATAAAATCATTCCATTACTCAAATACATTTTTCTCATCAAATTATCTCACGATAGAGCACTCATGTACTTCCCAATCAGCATATCCGCCTATCAAGCGGAAGGCCGTTAGAAGGTAAGTCCTCGTTGATCCATTGCTCGCACAAGTTTCAACTTCTGAGGGTTGACGTTCGTCAGCTGGTTAACGGAACGAACAATTTTAGACAATTTTTTCAGCAGCACGTTCAACCCTCATTTCGATTTATGTCCTTGAATATTTGGAAATTTTAGCCATAAAAAGGTTCGAGTATTTGAAAGTCAGGACGTTGGTAGCACTGTGATTTCAGTCAAATCACATGCAAAGAATTGAACAACATAATACGGCTACCCATGAAAATTTCAAATTGGAAATGGCAAACAGAATTCAAACGACCCCAATATTGGCCAAACTGACTTGCACTACTTATAGTCAAATGGAGTGGTCTATGTTTATTTGTTTATTTGCAGCATCAATTCAATCAGGGGCGGATGGGCTGGTCGAGAATTCGGGAGATTTCCCGAAGGGCCGGACTGTTTCGGCCGGGTTCGGCAACAGCGCAAAAAAAAAAACATATTCAGCATTATTGGCCCCTTTTTCAAATATTTACAGAGTAAAAGTTTAGATCTTTCGAAACGTAACGCTATGGCAGAAACTGCAGAAATTGACATCTTCAGAATAAACACATTCAACGTTATAATGGATGTGGCATTAGACTCAATGAAAACAAGATGTGCAAGAAATATAGATTTATGTAGAGATTTGGCACTATTGTACCCACGAAACCTTGATCATAATATAAAATCTACTGACTGTGACAAATTTCTCACAGGAAGTTGCATGAAAAACTTATCAGCAAAAATTATTGAATATAATCCCTAATATTGAAGCCTCAGTATTAAACCAAATTGATAATGAGGAAGTTGTCGATGCTTCGGCCAAAGAAAGTGAATTTTTCAAAAAATCACTTCTATTTCAAATAGTCGACTTTTTCCCAGTTCAAGAGCTGCCTTATAAGTTACGAAAGGTTTGAATTGCCACGTCACTTTCGGTTGTGATTTAAAAAGCGCACGTCTGCCAGGCGAGAGCGGTCGCTTTATTATACAGGGTCGTCCTCAAAATATGCTCTATATGGAAAACTTTATTATGGGGTTTTTGTTAAAAAAAAGATTCCTGATAGTTGTCCTAAGTCCTGGAATGGTTTGCCCCTTCCCATCCGCCCCTGATTTCAGTATTGATATGGTGTCACTTTTCTTTAATACTATCCAATGAGGCATTTTTTCAATCTGAAGGGATAGTAGGATCTCTTCGAAATAATAGTTATATCTTCTCTGACAAATTCTGATGATCTCAGTAGTTTCAGCAGGAAAGCAGCAGAAGGGGGCGTATTCAAATCCAACTCACTATTTTAAAATAAATGACAGTAACTTCATACAACGGATTTTGTGATATTTCAGATGAACGATATTTTAACAAAAAATCTGTAATACATTGCAGACATGTTATCCGAAAATATTTCAACACAGACCAAAAAAAACGTTAGACGTCGTTGTTTTAACATTCCTTGCCTAGTGGGTTGAGTGCTCAACAATGGCATGTATTTCATGGATGGACAATTAAAATTCAAATATCGACAAAAGTTAGTGCATATTCGATAACGATAATGAATTCAGTAAGAATGGCGAGTCGAATGAATACACATGGTAAAAAACCTTCATTTGCTCATGGCCTCCCATTCACATTTTCAATAGTTCTTGGAATATTTTGAACTTCTTCCATGAGAGATATTCTTGCAATATTCTATTTCAATGCATTGGCAATGAAAGTTTATTCTATGACAGAAATATGTTCTACCTACTGAAGATTTCGGTGTGAGTGAGTGAGTTCATTAATAATTCTTCGCACCAAGTATATTCGGATAATAGTTGTTCATTTCAAGAATAATTCGTAATATTGGAACTTTCAGATGTGAAAGAGAAAACTTGAGACTGTCCCGAACAAATTACTGGAAGATTATTTAATTCATTGCTCACCGACTATGTCGAACTTTTGATTTGCCCAATTTTTTATATATATATGTATAAGTAATTGAGGGAGAAATTTCCAATTAAGCAATTGAGTAGTTCAACAATATATATTACAACAAATTTTTTTTTAGTTCAACTAAGTTTAATGAAGAACAGAAATTCAGTTCAATTATTTTATAGTCCGGGAGACGACATCATTCTCATAACTTTGTCGAAAGAATAACATCATTGACTTGATTTCACGATCCATGCTACCATACAATCCTTTTTTGCCAATTCAATAAAATGTTATCTAGTTTGAACAGCAGTCGACCATTTGTCTTTCAAGTGTGTTTTCTTCCTATGTCATAGAAAATGGAGATTCTGGGTTGGTTTGAAGAAAATAGTTTCCCCTGGCCCTGAAATAAGTAAACATTTTGGAGCGAAAGACAAACTTTTATCGATAAGAGTCATATGACGGATGCTACGAGTTTCATCTTGAACAGTTGTTTGAGCTCAATAAAAAGTAAGTGTCTCAAAAAGAAGGCTGTGAAATATTTCGGAAATGCTCGTTTTCGTATATTCGTGATTAAATGAATAGTCAGAATTGTCAGACATTTCAGATTATGTTTCATTCAGATAGTGACACGAATATGTGAATATAATAATATGAACTGTGTGAGGAAGTGATATATATACTTTGTTCAACCATCCTTTGCCGTTACGTCATACGTTCTCCAACTTTATCTCTCATTCATGAAATAGATGAGACGGAATTATGACCTCATTAACGTATGTCTTATTTAGGGCGTTTTCTGGCGCTCATGTATTCAAAACGTATTCATCTGTCTCCTTCTCTGTTGCATACGGCTAGCCCTATAGTGAGAGAGAGATGGAGAGACGAATAAGTTTTGAATACAAGAGCGCCAGAAAACACCTTATATGTCGATGTGAATTTTATTTGTCATTTTTGACAATTCTGTTGTCATAGTTTGATTTGTTCAGTATTTTTGACCATTTTCGCCTTTCTCAGTTAATTTTTCATTGTCCAAATGCCTTTCCGGTGTAAAGAGAAAAAGCAAAGCTTAATTTTGAAGTTGATTGACTACTTTTCGAGAGAAAGAGATGCTGGAGTGCCGCTTCCACCGTTAAATGCAGTCTACAACGTATGTATCTACCTATGTTATGCAAAATATAAGTTTTCATCGATTTGATTTTATTGAATTCTATAGCGTGTTGCTGATGCTCTAGAAATATCTATTGGAACTGTTAAAAAACTAGCTACTAGTGGAATGGAAACAGATAAAGACTACAAAATCAAAGTTCATGTCGGACATGTTTCTGCTCGAGGATCATCGATTTATATCATACATCAACATGCAATAAGAACACGAGTGTATGCGATATATTCTGCAGGTAGGAAGGTACATACGAATAATAATTTTGAGGTTGAGTGTGAAAATAACATTCAACTAATATAAGACAAACATAAATCAGCAGAATACGTCACCGATTATGACGTAACGGCAAAGGATGGTTGAACAAAGTATACTCACTCCCAGTCTACATAAAGACCCATGCTTGATGTGGGCCTAACGTCGGGAGGACATAATCCATTTATATAATCGTTCCAGCTATCACAAGAAACAGCTCCTGCGAATGCTTCTGGGTTCACCACAGATTCTGCGTAGAACTGATAGGATCTCCAATGACTGCAGAAAACTGAAAAAGGTTTAAGTTGATTAATGCGAATATTAGTTATTTTTTACTGACATAAATTTTTTTGTATTTTGTACAGAAATATATTTTTTATAAAATCATAGCAGAGCTCTCCCGACTAGATTAGATATCATCAGTGCTGTTCATGGAATTACAAGTTTTGTAGCTACAAGAGAAAGAGAATGCAGGTACAGGTAAAAAACAATTATTTATCATCGTCTTACTTTGTGTTTCTCTTGTAGCTACAAGACTTGTACGTTCTTGAAACAGGCTCCTGGTCAGGTGTACCACTAGTTGAAACCGCTCTGCTATGATTTCTTGAAAAATATATTCAATCACGAAATACAAACGACTCTCTTCCAATAAGAACATCGAAGCGTTTACACAGCTTGACACTTATCCACAGCTTAATGTTCATTAAGCTGTGATTATCCTTCTTTTATTGGTTGGGTTCATTTCGTAATATTTTCAGACTATCAGTTAACAAAGTGAGTTGCCATTGAATATTTGTCACTGCCACTTTTGCCTGCCTATCACGTCGAATTTCAATCTAGAGAATAACGATGAGATTGATGTCAAACTCCTGAAGATGCTATAAAAAGTGTTATAATATGAGATTTCGATCGAAAAACTAATGATCTTAGAATTTAGACCAATACTGCAGGTGTCAGTTTAGGCCGGTATTCAGCAGAAAACAACATCTACCATGTTTATTATCGGCTATCAATATACTTAATACGTGATTTTTGTCAATGAAATTGGATTGAACCTGTCTATCGAGTTGTCTGAGAGCTGTTATGAGGTCGGTATTAACGAAAAAGATGAAGGTTTTCAATGGGGAAACGGTACCTATTGCCCTTCTGTTGAATTAGTTTAGAGATTGTGCATATCGTGTATGACTATGTTGGTAAGTACAATACATATTTCTTAGATGAAGATGAACATAATGACGTTACAAATTAGAGAAAAAAAACGGTGGACCAATGCAACTGTGTTTTTCACTACCACTTCTAGTTTAACTTTGTTATTCATTCTTCAGAAACCACTTTTGAATGTGACTGCATAAAAAGGGTTGTTTTTAAATTAGCTTCTTTCATTGGTTCTATTCCTATTGTCAATCATCGTTCAGCAATTTTCGCGCAAACACTAATTATGCTTTCACTTTGGAGAGTTTCATTTTCTGAAGTTGAAGTGGAAGCAAAATTGTTGGTGGGCAAAATGGTATACTGAAAACGGGAGGTTTATCTCCTTTGGTGAAAGTTGAAGTGAACGTTACTGTTGCATAAATCCAACTTGAGAAGTGGAAAAAGTGTCAAGTGTCACTTGAGTAATTATTCGATCATCTCTCCTTCTCAATGGACAACTGGTCCTTTCCAACCTGAGAAAACGTGAAAAATTCATTTTCGAATGAATATATATATAGTAGTTTACCTAACAAGTGCGGAAAGTGATACTTTTCCGCAGGCGATTGCAGATGGCCGAACGACGTGTTAGCGGAGTTCGGCCAGTAATCGCGTGCGGAAAAGTCACTTTACGCACGTGTTAGGTACACTATTTTTTCTACTAGCGTGCGGAAAAAACTCAAAAGTTAACAAAAACATTTATTATTAAATACATATCAAACTATTGATTATAATTAATTAATATTGAACGTACAATTTGTTGCGTTGTGCAAATTAATTGCAGAGGCTAAAATTTTTTTCACTGTTTTGTCAGCAATCTTGCTAGAGAAAGTCATTTTGGAAGGCTTTACTGGTGACAGCTGCTGACTAGTGGAAGGGTCGGTGAGAAAATGTTTGCCTTTTTTGGCCTAATTCCAATGTTTCGTTTTTTTTATTTATGCCGTGTCCTTGAAGAACTTGCTTAAATCGACGTCATTTCTGAATTTAATTACACTTTTTTACATTGAGTACCTGGACCATAGAGTATTAGGCTTGCATGTTTTGGAAATTTCAGCGAAATATGCCAAAACAACGTTTTCTTTGAAAGTTTTGATTCCCTCATTCTGGCACAAGCTTTCAAACAAAAAATATTCTTTCTCATACCTATAACGGGATTTTAACGGTAGCAGATGCATGTTTGCAATTCTAGCCGCTTCCAAAACTGAATCTGGCAAATCTTCATCTGAAGAATCCATGGAAAGTAATCTTACTAGAAAAAACTGTGACGGTAAAATTGGTTTTGACAAGGTAGTGTTGCGACTGACAGATTTGTTTTCTTTGTTGCTGAGGTAATTCAAAGTGACAAACGGAAAATGTCAGATGTTTGTTATTATTTCACATTCAGTTGATGAGTATTATACCAAGGCCATTGAAAAAATATTGAAACATACTTTTTTTTTATAAAAAATTATAGCAGAATTCTTATGAATTCCTTCGTTTTTGTTCATTCGGTAAACTACAATCATACGAATATATATTTCGTATAGTCAAATGTCAGTATAAGTACTCCCCAGAAACTCAACAGATTTACTTTCCGCACTAGTGCGGAAAAAATTTTTTCGCACTAAACTTTTTCCGCGCTGAAATGAGTGCGGAAAAGTGGACTTTTCCGCACGCTAGTAGAAAAAATATCTTACATGGTTCAATGATAGACTCTGGATTTCTCCTCCTAACTTCGGGTATTGTGCATCCGGGTTGTGGTGAGATCCCTTGATTTGGCCAGAAATCAACGTGCCCCACCTGGCGAGGATACCCAAAAATTCCAGCATCTGTGTGGATGACGTCCACAAATTCGGCGTCGCCGGCGTCCAACTTGTGACTCTTCGGCCATTTTTTGAACAGTGGTCCAGCAGGATCCATTCCTGAAAAAATTTATCAACTCAAAGATTCATAAGCAGTGGATAAGATGAATCCTACAAATATTACAGATAGAGCGGCAGTGATATATTTCTTTTCAAGGAAGGTTGGTTGGGTAACAGGGTAAATTTTCCTTGAGAAAACAATTGTTTTCTTGTTGACGTTTCGAATTCAATTGAATCCTTCTTCAGGGTTCTGTAACAATGAATTTTCATCAACATACCTCCCACAAAACTCATAGATCAATATCGTTTCAATTTTGACAAAATGGATAAATTATTATTAATTAAATTGCTAGCCGAAAAGGAGTTTCTTCGTCTCGAAATATATAATTAAGAAAAACCACAAAACGACAAAAAAAAAACTTGAGACATCCAACACGAACTACATGGAACAAACGAATGGTTTCAACTATGATTCTGATAGGTGGTGTCTCATAGATGAAACAATTCTTTCGTTTCATGTCGTTTGTGTTGATTGTTGTCTCGAGGATTTGTTTGTTGCAGTGTTTCTTATTTTTATTATATCTAAACTCCTTTTCGGTGAGTTATTTACTTGAAAATTCATTGTTTTCACGTAGAATTGAAACGATATCAATTATTTCGGGAAGTGTGTTTATGAAAATTCATTGTTACTGATCGAATTTGCGACATCGGCAAGAAAACTATTGTTTTATGGAGGAAAATCATTCTGATACCCAACCAATCTCTCTTGAAAAGAATTATTGGATCATTAAATTAGTTAACTGATTTTCTTCCAATTATTCACAGTACGAAAAGGGATATACTAGATCTGCAGAAAAATGAACCGCTGAAGGATACTCTATGTTTTGCCACAGTAATCTTCATTGAGTTTAACAAATCATGAAGATATACTGTTTCAAATGATACAGGGTAACTTGAAACTTTTCCGAATATGTTACGAGAAAATATAATATCAACTATGAATATAATACTCTTTACAACTTGAAATAGTTCAATCCTGGATTCGACTCGAAGTTGTGGAGCATTCATTCTGTTTGAAAGTATACAGCGTGTTTCAACAAACGCAAATTCTTACATGGAGTACACGCATAGCGTGATCCATTATTTGCAGAACACGATTCGAAAAAAAATAAAACGAAAAGAACTTGAACTAGTCGGTGAGCATAACAAATTGTTTGATATCCAACACTGTGTTTCTCCTTTAAGTTCGAAATTTCTACTTTTATGAAACTGGCACCTTGTCGCTTACAATAATTGTAAAAGCGACTGTTGCTATCCTTGACAAAAAAGACATATTTCGCTAATGATAGAAGAAACATTTCTGATTATCACTTCTCTTAATACTTGTAACATTTTGGGTATCGAAGTCTTCTATTATTAGTAACGAGTCGAATTCAAGAAATTTCTTTGTGATGGTGTGGTTCCGGAAATATTATATTACCAAGGAAGGAAGTGGCTTTTTTCTCCCGAGAAAAAATATTGTTCAGTTCGACTTATGCCCTCGGCTAACATTTTTCTGAATAGAAAAACGTTACGTTTGCCAAGATTTGTAGACCCAATTATTCCAAAAGTATTATGAAATGCACAAGATATAAATATTCGGAAAGATGATTTAAATAAATTTTGTGTTTCAAGTAGGCGTTGCCCCCAACAAATGTTAGTTACTATTATCGTTCCTTGTGAATGTAAGTCGTTCAATGAATGTGTGTGGCATTCCAATGATATCTCAGAAAAACAAGTAATGTTTGATGAGAATTGTTTTCCGCAAGCAATTTCAATATTACTAATTATAATATCAGATGCATTTTCAAAACATGATAAAATATGACTTATATGAGCAGGTATAGTACCATACCTTGAGAAAGGACCGTCCATGAGCGAGAGAGACCGATTGACCTCAAATGAATATATGCTATACTTAAGAAAAGTGGCTAACAAGCCAGCAACATTTCATTGTAGTGAAAATATTACAGGAAACTGTATGAGTATTATTTAATCATTATTGAGTTTGCACACTCCAGCAGCAAATTGTTTGGTATCGCTGGTTGTTCAAGACTGCATTGAATCCGAGTTTGATCAGTGAAAGCGGTAAATATTTCAGTCCAATCAGGTTATCTGAAATTCAGTAATTACAGCATTATCCGTACCGGCGAAAGGCCCAATAAACAGTTGATTACCACACGAATAAATTATACAAAGTCCAAGACATTAAAATTGTTCGATATGCATGTCGAATTAGTATGGACTTTTGTAACTACCGGAAGCTAACACTGAGTGAGTTTCTCAAAATAGCAGTTAGCTATAAATCGAATCATCACGGAACAATTTATTCAGGCTAGTCTCAAATTACCCACACAATGAGTTGACACCAATCAGAAAACAACTACTCCTATGGCTAATGCCACAAACAATGCATTTCTTGACCTATGTTTTTTTTTAATACCTTTATTCATCCCAAAAAACATAAATGTTCATAACAGGGACATACTGAAATAAATGATGTAATACAACATAAAAAAACAGATAGATCAGTTCAAATAGTTCCAAAGGTTAATCAATACTATAATATCTATTTGAACTTTTCTTCATAAACACCCTATATACGCAGTTGAGTAGAATGGTACTCAACCTTCTGTCCTGAAGTAAATACTCCATACCAGAATTACCCGCGAAGCCATTGAAATTGAAAAACTTGCTCACAAAGTGCTAATCTTCAGAAAGGAACATAGCCCTTTCAAATGGCTTCATCTGATTAGATTCAGAAAAATGACAATTTTGTGGATATAACGGAGTTTTGGCGAACTTGTTTTGAATTGATTAGGATAGGAAAGAGTTCAAAATCACCTGTTATCCTTTGTATTCTTCCACTCTTGAGACTTTGTCCACAAACGCCAGCCATTTGGGCTCCTAGACTGAGCCCGGTCAGATGAAGACTGGGAAGATGGAGTCCTCTAGATACCAAATAGTCTATGAATTGAGCTGCGTACTGGCCTACAACCATTGTATTTCTCGATGCCGTCAGATACCAAGGACCAGCTTCCAGTCTGGGAGCATTGACCAATATTATGTTGTGGTCTCCCCTTTGAAGATAAGCTGTTAGAGGGAACATTTTCAGTAATAATATCTGAAGTCACATATAAATGCGAAAAGGGAAGGGACTATTCCTGCTCACCATGCAGCACGTTGGGAATTTTTTATTTAATAATAATGTTTTGAAAAAATTTAATAGTTAAACCCTAATGGGCACTGATTTTATCTTCCATATTTGTTCAGTGTAATGTTTGACTAACGTTTTATGTTTCAACTCTGGAAGATCTTTCTGTAAATATTTGACGAGTATAGCCCTGATGATGGCGTAAAAGCCGAAAGCGCTTTGCATGTTACAAATAAATTTATTTACACGAAATACGACTTTTCCCTGATTTGAAAAATTGATCATTTATACAGGATGAAAAGAAAAAAACAAGTGTCGATGCCGAAAATCGAACCCACAAACTTGCAATCATCTCACCGGATACTCTACCAACTGAGCTAATTCAGATTTGAATCAACTACATGAAAGAGATGTATGTAACCAGGTATATCTTGCAAGTCGATGTACATCAGTCTAATCATGATATTTCTTGTATTTTCAATTTATCAAAACGAAATGTGGCTATTTTGCAACGAAAGCCCAACACTCCTAATTAATAATTATGAATTCATGTGCACCTTTTGAAGAAACAATAATCAAATATAACCTGTCACAAATAAAACGTGAATTAGTCAGGTCATATACATAATAATGATAAAAATAATTTATTCATCATCAAAATGGAGGATTTACAAAATATGTGGTATACATTTTAGTGCGATGAATAAACTGATACTCCCACTGAGGATAGAATCCTGTGTGTGGGCGAGAAGAGTACATGAAAAATTCTTCTTGAATTAAATGGCAATAAAAATTCACAATTATCGTACAGAGATAGTGTGTCAATATCTAAAAGCACAATAATAGTAGTTACAAATATAAAATTATGTACATCGAACACAGCTCACAATTAATCAACATATAAAACACAGTGTTAAAAGATACGAATTTTGAAATGGTAAAATGGGACAATGAAAAGGTGATATACCCCATCTTCAAGTATCGAATATAAAACTTGAAATCATCAGGTATCATTATGAATTTTGTGCAGAAATCTCCAACGATATCCGTCTTTATTCCATGAGTTTGTATATTTCCTTTAATTTTTTGAAAAAAAGTTCATTTTTTAATGTATGAGGTAGAAAATTGGACATTTTCGGGGCTATATAATCGAAGCTTTTTTGTCCCACTGTTTTTTTCATTCTGGGAACAAGAAACCTATGTTTTTGTCTTGTACTGTATGAATGGGTAAGTACATTCAATTTTTCCTTATTAAGATACTGTCTTGTGCATACTTGAACATTATAAAGTTGCCTTGGATCCATTACTTGTGTTTCAGAATGAAGTGTATCACTAGGATATCTTGTATCTTTCTGCAGGATCATTTTGAGAAATCTATTTTGAGAGACTTCGAGCATATTCAGGTAAGTTCCTGATACACCTTCCCAACCTATGATTCCATAGTTGAGATGGGTTTCCACTAAACTCCTGTAAACAATCCTTTTTTGTCATGATCTAATATTTACATATTGTTTAATGAAATAGATGGTCGCAGAGTGAGAATGTAAAGTAACTGAATCAAATGTAATGTACTAATTTCTCTACTTGACTGATTATTTCCTGAAGGAATAATGTATGGCATTATACTGCAGGAACCATAAGTATAATACTTACATAATGTATTAGTCGTGAATGAAAAATATATTGTGTCCATTTGTAACACGAAAATTTCAAGTGTAATATTTATATTTAAAAAAGTGTTGACGCTGAAAGTAGAACCCACAACCTTGCGTTTATCTTACCGAATACCCCACCAACTGAGCTTATTCAAATTTGATTCAAAATTATCAGAGATATCTACCTGACTATATCTTGTGAGTCGATGTACATCAATCTATTCATGATATTTCTTGTATTTTAAATTTATTAAAACAAAATGTAGCTATTTTGCAACGAAAGCTCCACCGTGGTAATTAATAATTATTATGAATTTATGTGCACTCTTTCAAGAAAGAATAATAGAATATAAACTGTCACAAATTCAACGTAAGATTAGTCAGGCAATATATGTGATCTGATATTTACATCGTTTAATGAAATAGGTGGTCGTAGGAAAAATATTGCACATTACTTGTGTAAATGTGAATTAATTAAATTAAATGTAACATACTAATTTCTGCACGTGACTGATAGAATGCTGAAAAGTGAACTTTTCACAATTGTTAGATAAACCAATATAGTGCTCTCTGTTTGTCTTTCCATATAAACAACAACAAAGTTCATTGAACGAGTGCTTGTTAAACTTTTTGCATTCAACTTGGCGCATATCAGTCGGTTCATATCCGTGAAAGTGACAACGACATTGACCTCAAATGACATCGAACTGCAACGGGAGACTGCAAACTGTGAGGTATTACAACATTTGATCGGTTTTATTTGATAGTGCATTGATTATAGATATATATTGTTGGTTTTCCGTCACCAAGCTATCGGTTTCAAGAATAAATTTGAAGTGAACGAATTTTAAAGCAGTTTTGAGAATGCAGGTAGATTTTCTTACCGAAACCCATACAGCACCCGATATCCTATGGACGTCCAATTCATGTCCATTTCATGTCGGAATAGCCTTGGACCAATTTTGGATATCCATAGGATATCCAAATTATGGATATCCAAAGTATTCCCAGTAAAAAATATCCATACGATGTACAAAATGGATATCCTTTCGGATATCCACGATGGATATCCATGAAGGATATCTTATGGACATCCATTTCGTACATTTATTGTACAAATAATCAATGTTTCTTCCGCCGTGGCACCGTACGAATTGGCAACGTGATTGGGCCTTTTACATGGACAATCCAGCAAAAAAGTTAATATATTTAACTTTTTATCCTTTTAAATAATATTTGAATATAGCGTCACCTCAGAAGACGTGACGCGCGACGCGAAATGCAAAAGCGCTGCATTGTGAACTCATCTTGACTCGGTTTCCTGACGTGCAACCGTCTATGGTGTCTGTCAAATGTCGTAATTTTGAGAGTCGTTGAGTGTTGGGTCGGTTTGAAAAAATTATGTTGAACTGAGTTGAAGCGTTGTGGTATGCATTGTGCAATAATTGTGTTTATAAAGAAACGAAAAATAGAGGTGTGTTAGTTAATAATTTTAAACTGTGATCATTAGCATTTACCGTGAACGTGAACTTTTGGACGGAAGCAAGTGAATTGTCGAGTACTATATTCATATGTTATTCAAATTGAGAACTATTTAAATTCATCAATTACTTTTCAGTTGAGAACTCTTGTCAAACGATCTTTCAAATTTGAACTATATCAAGTTTTTTGTTTGAGAAGTAATGAAAAAGTTAAAAATTATTATTAACGACATAAGTTTTTTGATCGTACGTCTACCACTCTCCAGTTTACCTTAGTTTGTCTATTTTTTTTGAATACAGCGAAACCAATCTAGCAGAACATTTCAAATTACACATACGGTCACGTTGAGTGCCTTATCACAGGATATATTACTGACTATAATCCGTTGTCCAAGAAGTGTGCAGCACTTTTTCACATCTCAAGCTATGCTGGTTTCTCTGTAACGAATTGCACAAATAATTATGTAGAATTATAAACGATATCTTATGGACGTTCTTGATGGATATTTTATGGATATCCATGAAGGAAATCTTATGGATGTCCATAATGGATATCTCATGGATGTCCATGAAGGATATTTTATGGACGTACAGGTTGGTGGCCTAAGAATGTCCATTGGACGTCCATTGAATATCCTTTGGATAAAAACTGTACGTCCATCGGATGTCCAAAATATCCTTAATGGATATCCATTAGATATCCACTGGATGTCCATGTGTTGTGTGGGAACAGAGATGAGAGATTTGATAATTCTTGTTTGGTAGGTAGTATTGAAGCTATACGAGAAGTTGCTGACTAATAGGATATAGTTCATTCAGAAAGAATTGTTTTTTAGTAAACGTAGGAACTTTTCGGGGTAGACCACTCTGCCCTGTACAGGTTGCAACATTGATTTTTAACTTTTTCAGATTGTGGTAGGTTAACAAGCCAAAAAACTACTAAAAATTCACCACTTGCCATGACTTTCGAATAGAGCTCCGCTTTGCAGTTGTACCTATTTAGTTGGACAATACAGAAAAAAAATTACATTGAGTTGTGAGCTTTCTTATCCAAAAGATTTATTCCAGGTCTGAATTTGTCGTGTGTATCTGATGTTTGATTTTTGAAATATCATTCATATAATTAGCTGCCTAATTCAATGAATTTCACCTCAGTATGCTACAGAAAGTTGTTGGGAGTGCGCTTATTGAGTTTTATGGACATTATCGGTGCGTGGGACCGAGGCGCCTAACGAAGTTTTAGTTTTTTCCGTATTCATAGTTTGTTTTTGGATTCGAAAAGGTTGTTGTCATTTTTCACTTAGTTGACTGGAACAAAAATAGGAATCAAAGCAAGTTATGAGGGAGAGCAAGCTCTAATTCTCAGTCTAATGGAGGAAGAACAGTTATCTGAAATGGAATATGACGACGAGTTAGAATCAGAAGAAGAGGATTTTTTAACAGAAAGGGAAACAGATAGGGAATCTGAAAGAGAAACTTCTGATATTGAAGATGTGAAACTACAAGGAACGGATAACGAGATAGAAATGGAGATTTCGGATCATAAAGTTGCTGGAAACAACAGAAAAACACGATATTATTTGAAATTTCTAGGTTAAGAACATGTATTAGTCTTGTTTGTTGAAAAGGTTATTTTATTTGTCCTACACCATCCTTTCATTCTCTTTTTTAACTGTTATTTTCTCTGTGTATCACCACTTAAATAAAAAAGTCTAAAAAATGTTCATATTTCAATAATGAAAATGGTATTTCTACACAATTTGTTCTGATATTTAATCGAAAATAATATCATCAAGTCGAGCAGAGTTTGAATGTATTAGTGTATGGGTCTTATGAGTTAATTTCTATATCGGTTTGTTGAACCGAGGCGCCACCCAATGTTCAAAATTCTACACGCCTTCTGTAGGGTTAAATGCACCTTTCAACCGATTAAACTGATCAAAATAAACCTTTTCAGGTACTACCTCGGGTACTCTATTGTTCCGGTATTCGATTCTTATGTTTCCTGAGTTTACATGTTTTTTGGAATCTCAACATCCCTCCTTCACCAAACTTAATCAGAATTTCGCTTTCAAGCGAACGCTTTCGTGTACAATAGTTGAGGTTAAAATCCCTCGACCTGTAGTCTCGGGATTTTGTAAAATTATCATACACTCAATTCATTTGCTAAGCAAAATTCCGCAAATCATATTCCCATAGTGAATATTTTCCTCATATATAAAATGTCCCATAAGAGCAATGCAATTATCGAAAACTTACAGCGGTAATTGCATTGTATCAAGTCACCATAACATCACATTTGAAACCGTATCGCTAAACGTCAGTAAACAACACAAATAAATGTCAGATAGACTTCAAAAATAGAAAAACATTTCGCGTTTTGGTGAGTGCTCCATACAATCTATAGAGGAAAGTATGAATGAACAAAAAATAAAATTTTCTTGAGAATTTCTTTATTCGTGAAATATTCCAATGAATAATTACATTCGTACATAAAAATAACCAGATAATTTTGCATTCAAGCGTGATATCTTATGCGAATTGCATTCGGTTATTTTCATATTTTGTAAAAGAGCCCTCGTACTTCGAACTCGGGCACTTTCGCCAAAATATGAAAATAAACTTGCAATTTTCAGATATCAAGCTTTCTTGCAAAATTATCGGTAATTTTTATGCACTCGTGCAATTATAACCGAAAACATCTGAGATTACTCGATATGAGGCTTCGAATACCTGATTTCTTCAGTTCGTGACTGAAACCAAGCGCGGCTCGAAAAAGATATTAACGTACAAACTTGTTTCAGATAGAAATATTCAACATTTTAGAGGTTTGCAAATCCTGTTTCGATAATTATCCGAAAAAATTGTCCCCCATAGGCATATGATAGGAATGACGTTAACGGAAACGTCGTTTTAGTTACCTTTTCGAAAACCGAATGTTTTTCATCCATAAAAATTAGTTGAGCAGAACTAGAAAATATTTTGTGGAGTTATTGGAAAAAGTCTTATATTTCCAAAAACATTATGATTTTCATGAGTTTCGTTTCCAAAATATTTTTGTGTACATGAGAAGATTTTTCTGTATCAGTTTTGTTATCGTTTTCATGAACACCCCCTGTTTTTTGTGGAATCGTTCTACCTGAATGAAGGAACACAAAGTTGGTAGAACTTTTTTTACATATATTTGAATAGTATATTTCTACTTCAAAATAAAAACCGATTCAAATTCATCTGAATTTGGTCTGCTTTGGAACCTTGTGATGAATAATCCATATTTATTATCGATGAGACTACGAGCTTGCCTGCTCGACTCGAATGATATATTTGTGTTTAGAGTGAAGGGAAAAGGGGGTTCATTCAACGCTTACAATAGTCCACCTTCATGTTGGGAACAAGGAGTGAACACTCAGAAAAAATGAGAAAATCAGCCTCCTCTTATGTTCATCTTCAACCAGTTTCAGGTTGCATTCACTAATTCTATGATTATCATCAAGTTTTGCCCAGCATGCTTTGGAATAGCTCATATGGCCAAACAATAATCGGATTGTTTAGTAGAAGTTTTCAATTTTTGTGAATATTTTTGTTCTCTCAGATGTCGTTTCTTGAAACTGAAAGTTTGATAATGTTATAGTGTTTTTCCATGAATAAAGTTTTGAATGAATTTATTAAAACTGCCTATAGACATATTGGGATAATTATTATAATCACGAAACTAAAATTATTTATTCATCCATTTACTCAATACAGTAACATTTGAGAACAAGTTCTGGTCGTAGAAACACCTGCATAAAAAAATATGGATACAACTGAACATAAAATAAATATCAAATGATTAGAGTAAGCAATGAATCGAGCAATGAATGATTGTTATTGATGGCAAATTAGTCGAGGATTATATGAGTAACTTGGAATTAAAAAATCATTGAATAAAATTAGAGAAATGATGGTGACGAGAAGTGGTTATCAAGTGTAAGAATGAAACAATATCACCAATTTTTTTCCGGAATATACGTTAAATACTTCTCAGAGAATAATTGATAATTTTTGAAACTCATGTGAAAAATTCTGATTGTAATCTTGTGAATTTTAACATTAATTGAATGAAAGTTTTTCATTTTTAAATTGAAATAATTGAAAATATGCGAGATGATTAGTTGAATTGTGTAGGGAGGTAGATAATCTTCAAAGCATTGTTCATCATTCTGTAAATGAATTTCAGTCTCTCGCTACACTTGGAATCAAATAGCTAATGTTTGATGAAAATTGTGCATTGTAGATTGATTTTCGGATAGATGTATTCACAAACCCTATCCTGTTTTAGGGCCCCAATGAAGGTGAACACCATTTTGAATGTTTCACACATTTACTGAAATTTGATTCCTCATCTAAAATGAGTCCTGAATATCTTTTTCAAATTGATCGTTTTATATTTCGATTCTTTCATTAGAAAAAAACTTGGATGAAGTGTTTGTATGTTGTATAATATAATCATTTTTTTCTGTATTAATATTCAAGTGCATTTCATCTACCCAATTTTCTAAAATTTTGATATCAAGTTTCAACTGACATTCTGAATCTGATTATGATTAACAATATGAACCGAGGCTGTTTCATCAGCAAATGGAATATGATTTTTTTTCAGAGGAAGGTATGGTATATTATTGACATAAATGAGGTGAAATCTGATTCCTCAAATAGACCTTTGTCGAATTCGAACCAATATCAACCGTTACTTGCTATAGTAGTCATTTGCTAATTTTTCTTGAGCACTATTCTTGAAATTGTCTTCAAAAATAGCATATGAATGTCTTCTAATCCCCATTTCATCAATTCATTTGGGCAAAATTTTATTATCTACTCTAAAAGCTTTTTTAATATCTGGAAATATACTAAGAACATATTTTTTCATCTAATCCATTGAATACTGTTTTCATGAAATCTATAATACAAGCTTTTGTATTACTATTTTGTAAAAATCCGAACTACTACTACTACTAGTTATTTTTTCAGAATTTTTTCAATCATTTCAGAACATACGGTCTATCCGCCCGATCGCTGAAATGAAATTCATACTCTATTCTATTTTATTCGCATACAATTAATAAGTTCAGTTGCATATATGAATTTCCTAGTATACCAAAATCACTCAAATCTTTTAAATAATTAATATATTATGCAGTATATTATGCAGTAATGAGAACTGATGAAGAGAAAGTTCCTAATCTTATGATTAATTAATGAATGTTGCACTTTTTGGAACGTTCCATGAATAAATCGAATAAATCATGAACAACTCGGAATTTTTTTCGGAAAATTCCATATTATCCCAAAGATAGGCTCTTCAATATGCCCAGCGTTTGAATGAATATCGTGGTGAACAAGTTATCGCAGATAGGGGTGTGAATTCGAGAGATGGCTGATAGCATCTTCGAAAATTTTCTCCAGGGTGTGGTTGTTACAGCTGAAAAACGATGTATGCAAAAAACTTCGACTGATATCTATATTCACCAGAAAGGTCACTGTTTGGAAAGAAATTCAAATCAAATATCAGTCCAATTCATTTCGATTATTAAATAAAAAGGAATAATTCCGTTATATGTGAGAATTCCATCCGAAAAAACCCTGACACGTATTTTGTAGTGCTGCCAAAAAAATTATGCGCCGTCAGACAAAGCTGGTGACAAAAATATTCATGTCATTTTTAAGTTGAAAAATTATTTATTGTTCGACACCAGTTTGTTTCTGAGAATAAATCAAACTGTTAATAATCCATGTTCCAAGAGTAAGTATTGATAATTTCCAACAAGGTATCCCAAGTCCCCTTTTTGAATAAAAAAAGAAATACCTCGTCAACGAGTGACGTCATACCCATATTTTTTCAAAATCCATATATACTCTGATGACATCTGGCTTTTGTCGAAAGTTAAATATTTTTTCGAATAGTGGACCGAAATGTTCATTTTCTCTCACCCATTTTAGTGTTGAAAGAGTCACTTTTCCACACTAGTGCGGAAAAGTAAATCTTTCGAGTTTTTGGGGAGTATATTTGAAAATATATATTTCATTGTTGTAGTTTACAAAATGACCAAAGAATGAAGAAATTCATTGGAATTCTGCTGAAATTTGTTATAAAAAGAAAAGCGTTTCAATAATTTTTTAATGGTCCTAGTATAAGCCTCATCAAATGAATGTAAATAATAATAAACATCTGACATCTTTCATTTGTCCTCCGAATTACAGTAGCAATATAGAAATAGATCTGTAAGTCGAAAACCTACCTTGTCAAAATCAATTTTATGACCTCTTCCAGCGGAGTTGCTGCCAAAACAGTGGAAAACCGAAATCTGACTTTATTGGAAAATATTTTAGCCTATGCAATTAATTTGCAGAATGCAACAAAATGCACGCAATATTAATATGAATATTAATCGATTTTTTGATATGTATTTAATGATGAATGTTTTTTATGTTAACTTCTGGGTTTTTTCCGCACGCTAGTAAAAAAAATAGTGTACCTAACTCGTGCGTATCGTATGTGCAATACGCACCAAAAAAGGAAATATCTCCTAACAACCGATTCACATGAAGTTGAAGGTTGAAATAGTGTGGCTACTAGAAAGAAACACGGAAACAATAACAATACAGAAGATAAAAAAGAAATTAACGACTCTCATTATACAACGATTCATATATATATATCGGTGTATACTTCAATTAACATGCAACTTACCAGTCTTGATTGTTGATGCTGGCGTGGCTTGTGATGACTCGAAAAAGGCGTGAAAAAAGATCACAGTTGGCTCAGTGAAATTGAAGTATGAATTTGCTAGAGCTCCATCGTCACCTATTCGTAACTGGGACGGCTGAAGAGGGTTGTGCCTGTAAAATAATGACGAATGGTTGAGGAAGAGTTGAAGTTGACGTGCTGATGAAATAACCTTATTTCAATCTATATACTGCTTTCAGTAGACTTATGTGCTATACGAATGAAATAATATTTGTTACAAGGCAGATGCCCTTGTACAAAATATTGTACCAAACATTCAACAGATCATTTGATTCTATGAACGGTTTTCATATTTCTTACGTGGTTTGACGATGAAAGACATATTTGGTACATGACCAATGACCATTCATTCATGAAGAGTGGAGGACAGGGTGTTTCAGTATTCTACGAATCAATTGATACAACAGAACATTTAGACGAAATCACATTACGAATGAATAAATAAGCTTCAGTAAACTATGGAACTGATGGAACAAAAGCAATCTTGAAACATCAATGCAAGAAACAAATCCTGATTTGACATGGAAAAAATTAAAAAAAAACATACACGAATTTGACAAGAACGCCTATAATAACCCTCCGTTTATTCGAGTAAGATAAAATATTTTTATATTGGTTTCGCAAAAATAATATTTTTGTACAATGATATAAAATTACTCCCAATAATGGCAACATCCAGATAAAAGACTGCAATCTACAAAGTCAAGCATGTCACACATCACATTGTCTATCCACCTATCATCCGACTGTCGTACAGAATAGTCTGAACGAACTGTTCTTTTTCTTTATAATATGCAGATTCACACGAAAGGGAAGCCCTGTAATGTTCAAAGAGCACCGCGTGAATCAAGGGTCAGGAGATACGAATTAACATTCACTTTGAATTTCTGAAGTTTGTAAGCCTCAGGAAAAACCTCTTTTGGCAAGGAGTTCCGGAGCTCAGCTGTTCTATCGAAAAAAGATTCCTGAGCAAGAGAGGTTCGACAGTTTTCCAAAATCACAACGAAGGGGTGGGAATTCTGTACTCGTCGAGTCATCCGTATAGATATTGCCAAGAAGACGATTTGAGGATAATGAAAAATTTGGACGCATTTACAAAACACAAACGAAGCACAATTCACTGCAGAGGTTTTTTCCGAAATGGCTTAAAATGATCCACAAATAGTGAATGTGCATCATGAAGACGGGCTTTGAATCAAATGGCCATCTCAACTTACCTACACAGTAGGTTAAAGGACTAACACCCACCTAATTTGTGAAGGGAAAAGAGCTAGTTTCATTTTTGTTAAAATTCTATGAGAGCCAAGAGTCTTAGAAAGTCGAGAAGCTGAAGAGATCTTTCAATGACTGATAACTTCTCTGAAATACTTTTAATTCAACCACTTTCATGACCGGCAAGGGCATGCCGGAAAGTTGATATGAGATATCCAATTATTCATTGTCCCAACGATTTAGCAATCATAAATAGATTCTATCGGAACTTATAATGAGCGCTAGTGATTGGTCGAGAGAAATTGAAAGGTATGCATTTTTGCAAAACTTGATGAATGTGACTTGCTAGCCAGATAAATTCCAATTTATTAGACAATATCGAAGGCGTGTACAAGGATTTGGTTTAGAATTTATTACTGTTCAGTGGCAAGAAAAGATATCAGTACCTATGTAGGGCAATCAATATTACTGCTTGAAAAATGTGCAATAAAGCAAAACGAGAAAGACATTAATTACTTTGCACCTGGCTCGACAATGTTATAATAGGAATTTAGTTGATTTATGAAATTATTCAAAATTGATATAATAATTACTGCAATTGGGCGAAACTTGTATCTGTTTCTCTAGCATATTTGCGTTATGATTTGAGTCACTGAACGATAAAAATCAATCATATAATCTGAAATTTGAATTTTCTAGTAAAAATGTAGAATATTTCGTCATAAACAGACAGTTGTTACATTTGGTCCCAAATTTCCAAAAAGCAGCAATTCTGCAAGGTAACCACATATTCCGGAAATAATTTTGGACACGTAACAGTATAGTAATATATAGCAGAAACTATTTAGCCATATTCCTGTAGCGTATACAGGGTGTTTCCTAACTACGGTACGACTTTGGGTCGTTTTGGAAAAGAAGTTCTCATGAACATATGTCCGGAGTTGCTTCGTTTCTGATATACAGGGCGTTGACGTTAAAAAAAATGGTATTTACAAAATCTGACAAACATCATTGTAACGATTTGGTAGAACTACGCCACCGACTGTTTTTATAGCTTCTCATTTTTTTTTATCTATCAACTGAAAATATGTTTTCGTCGCTAGAGTTTTCTTCAGATACAGCCCCGTTTCGCATATCATGAACACCTGCTTTGGCTTAGAACAGCTGACAGTGACAGTAGTGCCTTATCAGTGAAAGTCAGAGTTGTGCATCTTGATTAAGTTCACTGACGCTGAAATGGCTGATATGCACTTTATTCATGAATTAGTAGATGGAAGTAAGGATGCACGAATAATTTACCAGGACAGATATCTCAAGAGAGTAATTCCATGTGCTGAAACATTTAGAACACTACATGCGATTATGTGAAAATGCAGGTGGTGAAGGACCAGAAATTGTAACAACGCCTGGTGGGCCTACTAACGACGCAGAGCCGGGCAAGAAAACATATGAGCAACATGTGTCTAACAGAAGAAACCCAATACAGTTTCTGTTGAGAAGTGGAAAAAACCGCACTGCATGTGCTCTGTGAATGCGAAGCGATAGCAAGGCTCAGACACGCAAGATGCGGAGAAGAGAAACCAGATGCTGCTAGCTATATGAAGGGGTCAGTGTCAAGGCTATGGAGTCTCATCAAGAGATCAGTCTAGGAGAGCTCTAGTAACCAAGGAGCATCACAATAGATAGGAAGGTCGCGGTGAATCAGGCCATGGTCCAAAAAGAAGCTATACTTGATGCGATAGAAGAGGTGAATATAAAGGATGTAACATAAGTACATTCAAATATTCAAGTGACGAATTCCTCCTCGAGAAAAGAGTTGTATAAACTTGCTTCGAAAAATGCTTCTTTACGAAGACACAGGGTGTTGAAATTGTGTTTTATCTTTCTTTTGTTTTGGTTGAAAAGTAATGAAGAATGTGATATTGGTTGTGTATATTCTGCTGATGAAATGAAAGGAGGAATTTCGAGCGGAATTGACTGAAAAACATTTTTTTTCGAGGTAGAGCCTGATAACTATATATTTACCCAAAAGAGAAACATCTTATACCCATCACATTTATGTCAATATCGTGAGGTGTAAGTAATTTCACACATTTGTTATATTACTCTTCTCTTATTGTAGAATTTTCATGTAAATTCAGCTGATGATGAACCTATATAGTTTCGAAACATGCACTGAACTACTATCCTAACACCTTATGGTATTTCAAATCGTGGAGACGACTTTGATCGTTTCTTCATCGTGAATTCAGAATCAGTTTATTATTCACCGACTCAAAAAAATTATATAATTTGGTTGGGTTGTGGAGTCTATTCCGCTGCAGAAATTACAGCGGATATCAGGTACCGTAATTCATCATTTTCCATAGCTTACCTGAATTGAAGTGAAAGAGATGCGTGATTTGAGTCCTATTTTCGAAGAAATGTACTTCGAACAAAAAGTGTGGGTTTGGATTGGTCCCGAGGGAGATTTTTTTGATTTAGGACCAGTTCTTCATAGTCCAGTAAACTGTGGTTCAAGTGAACCGAGTTCAGTTGCTAAGCATTAGCCAATAGTCTGTTGCTCGACAACTGAACTCGTTCCACTCGAACCACAGTTCACTGGAGTACGTACAACTGGCCCTAAGTCTCTGGGTTACTCTTGGATAAAACGATAATCGTCACCATCGCCTCCGGCCATTGTTCATCCCTGAGCTTCTACATTTTGAGTGACAAGGCAGCTATTACAGTTCTGGACTTATTGCTATATTCTGTGGGGTAACTTCAATATGCAATGAGGATTATCTTCTTGTCTCATCGAAGAAAAAACTGTTACCGCAAGTTTGAGATACTACATGAGAATAGTTCTGCAATATTTCTCAGGAAACAGTATTCAAGTTACTTCTCACCCTGTGAAGATGCAACAGGAGTAGGACAATTCAAACATATTGGTAGATTGTGTGTATCTGGCCTCAGTCAATATATTTCACTAAAGTGAATGCTCTGATAAAAACACGTATCTTGTGTGGGAAAGACACAAAAACATTTTTGAAACGGTGATAATAGGTTTATGAAACCGCAAGTTTTGCCTGGAGCTAAAAATAGTATGTACAAACCAATTATATTAAGCAATAACTGGCTGATAATCACTAACATTCACCTTATAATCAACCAAGTCAAAAAAACACATTTTTTTTCCGTCTCTCTGACCGCTGATAAACTATCCTCCGAGCTAGAGGCGCTCTCACACATTGAATATCTCCAAGTACGAAACTTGAATCATTGCTGAGAATGAATGAAGCCATGAAAAAAGTTTTGGAAGAAACTCTACAAGTCTTCTGTCATTATTTGAACTGAACAACATTTCAGCACTTCAAAAATTACAAAATCGAGCTATGCGTATTATTTCAGAATGTAAAAAAATAACACCTATCGAAACTATGCTTTCGGTACTTGACCGGTTGCCTCTGAAATCAAGATTGTACTACTTTTCAATGATATTCATTTATAAAATTCTGAAAGGAAAACTTTCTTCTTATTTCAATCAATTCATTTCAATTGATAATCAGTTGCATAATTACACTCGTAATAATACTAATCTTCATGTGACTCGTACCAACTATAGGAAAACTATGAATTTATTGTTTCATAAAGGTCTTGTCCAATTTAATGAACTATCTTCAAATATGAAGGAAAGTTCAACTTTGTATTTATTCAAAGCAAACCTCATGAAATTCATAAAAAGCTTATTCATTTGCCAATTTTCATATGTTCCTGCTCACGACTGTGGTTTTTCTTCCATCTATCATATCATGTTTGTCACTTTTAGTGTGTATCGTTGTCAGAATGAAGTTATTATTATTATTAAACTACCAGGAAAATTTTGGATGAAATTTAAAAAAATAGAAAAGAACTGAAAGGTGCCATTGATGCGACGGAGAATATGCTATTGAATGAAATTGGGAAAGAAACACGAAAATAGAACTGCTTGAAGAAGAAAATACATTTCTGAAGAAAGAAATTCGAGAAACTGGAGATATCTTCTCGAAAAAAGTGCTTGATAATTTTTGGCTCAATAAACCAGCCAGAGACATAACTGCCGAGTCCAATTGTTTTGGAATTGGGGAGCTCACAGGTGTTAAATTGGGGGAGAGAGACATATCAGACTTCTACCCATTCGGAAAAACAGACGCAGCCCCTCACAAAATAGAGCCAATCTCATATTTCAACAAAAAGAAAATTTCGCAGAACGGAAAAAAGCTGAAAGGTACCCAAATCTCCTTTTCAGAGGATCAGACCCCGCTGCAGCGTACGCAATATAAAGCGCTTGAAGAAATCAAGTGAAATACGGAAAAACTGAAAAATATAAGAGTTCCTTCATACAAGGCAACAGATTACTCCTGGATGATAAAAAGCTTTTCTTAGGTGCAATTTCGGAACTTTAAGAAGGAGAGAAGGGGAAATCTGAAGAGGAAATACAGGAAAAACTAGACTGTAGTAGGAAACAAAGTGGAAAGCAACGCGAAAGAATAGTGCGAACACGCTCTACTAAAGAAAACTAAATTTGCCAGCACCTTCCTCCTTTTGTTATACTATATTTCTTTTCCTCTTATCTTGCAAGATATGATTTTCACACATCTAAATTCAATATCGATACAAACAAGTTTCAATACTATAGAAAACTTGATATTTTTGGAGGCTCGGAAACTTGGCTTGATTCTCAAATCAGTTCTGTTACCTTCAGTATACGAAATTATAAACTAGTACGGCTAGACAGGGAAGGCCCAGGCGGCGGACTCTTGTGTTACATTCGTGATTCAATCCAGCATAAAATTGTTTTCAGCGAAATGAGTCAGTGACTGCAGCAGCTCTGGATAAAAACCAGAATCAGCGGTCAGCATTACATTATGGGACTTTTATATAGACACCCTAGAGGAAACATTGTGGAGTTTTTTGAGAAACTGGAAAATGCATTATACCAAATGATACCTGAATGCGACAAGATCCTGATGTCTGGGGATATAAACATAAATTCCCTTGCAGATTCAATGTGTACCAACAAATTTTATGAATTCTCAGAAATGTATTCATTGAAACAATTAATAGATGAAACAACTAGACTAACCCGATCTGCATATTAACTCTTAGAGGTAATTCTCACATTCAATGATGATAATAATATATCCAACTGTAAAGTTACCAACTTGCATGTAAATTTTGATCACTGTGCAGTTCCGTGCACTATTGGAGACATCTCCCACAAAATTAAACCTACGTTCATTAAGTACCGCGATTGGAAGAACTTTGGAGGAACAGTTCTTAAAAATCTTGGAAATGTTAGATTGGGATATCATTTACACAATGAATAACATCGATGATATGGTGAAATTTTCAACCGAACACATACTACTTGTATATGATATCTGTTGCCCAATACAAGAAAAACGGGTTCAGAAAATCCTGCCCCGTGGCTCACTTATACGATTCAAGAGATGATGAAACTCAGAAACTCGTCCTTTGATAGATTTAAAAAAAGTAAAAACCCGATCCACTGGGATTATTATAAGGAACTCAGGAACTGTGTCACCAAAGCTATATCGCACGAAAAAGAAGCATTATATGTTGATTTTGTCGTTCGTCAGAAATGCAGTAAATTGACTTGGAATCGATTGAGGACGTTGAAAATAGTTAGTGATAAGAATGATCACGAAATGCCAATTCATATGACCGATGTCGATATAATTAACTCGCATTTTATAAATATTCCAGAAGTCCACAAGAATCAATAACAAATCGATTTGCTGCAAAAATATGAAGAGATAACTCATAGAAACTCATTTCACCTCACCCACTGTAGGCACCAAAGGAATTGCTGAATGTTTGAAATCATTAAAAAGTGAGGCTATAGGTTCAGATGGTATATCTCGAATGATGTTAGCAAACGTGAGTTCTCATCTCATAGAACATATGGCTTTTATTATCAATACAGCACTAAGCTTGGGAGTATTTCCTTCCCAGTGGAAAATAGGAAAAGTGATTTTTATACCCAAAGTGAAGAACGTTTCAGAACTATTAGTATCCTTTCTGTCCCCTCCAAGATTTTGAAGAAAATCGTAAATCAACAGATTTCCGAGTATGTTCTATCACGTGGTATAATTCCTTCAACACAGTCGGGATTCAGCAAGCAGCATAGTACGCCTACTGCACTTGCAAGTATCACTGATGATATATTATATGCTTCAGATCTAGGTCAGATCTCATGTTTACTGTTACTTGATTTAAGTTAGGCTTTCGACACCCTAGACCCTGCGACACTTTGGAAAAAACTGAAATATTTTGGGTTCGATGACATTTCATCACTATCAATAAAGAATTACCTTGGAAACCGTCTACAACACATTTATCCCAATAACAATATCTCTACCCAATTGTCGCGACGTTATGGAGTGCCCCAAGGCTCAATACTTGGTCCTCTCCTTTTTTCAATCTATGCATAATTTTTTACGGCCCTTAGAAACAGCGCAAACTTGCAATAAGAGAGACAGGTATCGAACTCCTAGGCGAACCTCTTCCTGTCGTCAGGAAGTGCAAAAGCTTGGGCCTCTGGTTGGATAGCGACATGAGATTCAAGAAACATATCAGTGAATTGATAGGGCTTCATTCATTACCCTCAGGAATTTATATTCAAATAGAAGTGATATGAGTAAAGATTTGAAATTGACTATTTGCGAAACGTTGATATTTAAGTTATCGTACTGTGACTATATATACAGCCCTGCCCTTCTCTTCAATGATCAAATGCGTCTACAGCGAGTGCAAAATGCTTGTATGAGATTTGCTATAGGAGTTCATTAATTTGATCATATAAGTGAAACATACAAAAATACAAAAAAACTGCGTCTCTTTTAACTTCGTAAACTGCACCTCTTGACAGCTGTTCATAGTGATCTAAATTATGGAAGCCCATGGTATCTTTCATCTAAACTGAAAATGTTTCGAAGTATTAACAATCTGACAACGAGGGGTCGACGTCAACTTGTCATTCCTAAACATGAAACAGAAGTATTTAAGCGAAGTTTCTCATATAACGCTGCTAAGCAATATAATCAACTGCCTCCAGAATTCATGGAATTCTCTATTATCAAATCTAAAAAAAAACTCAGTCAGTTGTAGGTACCTCTTATACTGAGCTGGCATTTGATATTAATTTTGAGTAAGCTAAAAAAATCGGAAAAATATCTTTATAGGTTAAGTTGGAAAATACTAGTAGTGACACTTCACTTTTTCACATTTTAATGTAAAGTTTTCTCTCACACAAATTGTTCTGAATGTGGATAAAGTCAATTTATTATTATTATTTTACAACGGTCACGAATGAATCAGCAGAGCAATAATCACGGGTAAGCTTTCTATGGAGAGATGTCCAGAATATTATCTTTAAAAATTTCTGAAAAGTTTTTAACAAAGCAAACGCAATCACTTGGACTTCTAATGAAAACAAAAACACTGCACTCTTGCTTCTCCATCCAAGTTGGTGAATCCAGAAATCACAGTGAAATCAACAACTAGTTGAAATTATTTCATTGTTTCAGTTTCTTTTATTTAATTTTCTGAGTAACATATTTTCAACAAAAAAAACATCTCAAACTATTAAACCATACTAACTGTTTCAATTTGCATATACTAACCTATCCCAATAAATAATTTCAGATTGAAAATCGAAATTACTTTCACTCAAAAAAATTTATTATCTATCGTTAACTAATTATAACACCACATCTCAACCGTATTATGTTAGGAATTTCATTAGATAATATTCATGTTTCATGTTTGTTATGAATTTATCATTCAGCAAAAGATTTCCTTTCGAATAATTATGGAAATCAATGCAAAATTACTCTCACAGATATACGCGGGACAGTCAATAGTTATTTCTATCACCAATGCAACTTTCTGAGTTTATGGCTCCTTCGATCTTAAATTTTTCTTTCGAATTTGATCTTATTATCGTCTATCGTCTAACTTCGATCAGATCCGAACGCTAATATTCCATCATTTCATATCTTCATTTCATCTTTTTGATAACCCTGGCTGACCTAGATATCAAATTAAATATCGTATATCTGGAATATGATATATACAGGTTACGATCCATTCAGCTAAAACCTTCAAAATTCCATATAAACCCACACATTGAAGAATATATTGAAATCCCTGTAAACGTCAAATATTTGTGAAATACAGACAATCGAAAAAAAATGCTGGGGATTTGGTGTAATTATTGGAATCGACTTTTGACAGCGCTCGTCCTATGGATTGAAAGATGAATCCCATAGACTACACCTTCAGTAAAACTTTAATAGAACACGTTTTTCTTGCAAAAGGCGCTAGTGAACTGATATATTGTGGGTACACACACACATGGACGGACATACAACGAAATGTATTCTCTCCCTCTCTCTCTCTCTCTCTCTCTCTCTCTCTCTCCTTCTCTTTTTTGTTCGCTCTCTCTCGTTCGCTCTCACTTCTAGTATAATTTTTATATTTATTTTTAGTTCACGGGTGCTCATCATCAAAAAAAAAATTTTTTTAAGTTTCAAAATTGTTGGCTTTGGTGGAAGAACAGACTCAGAGGTTTATCCTCTGACATCTGAACCAAAATGCCATTTATATGCCCTTTCAATTCTGATTGATGAATTATTATTATGTATGTTTTTTTTTGTATTCTTTATGGGTATATAATAAACGTATTATTATTATTATTATATATTACCTGGTTACTTTGAGGGTATATAGGTACACTTGAATCTCGTCGTTTGGCACTGAATGATGCGTAATAACTTCAACAAACAAAATCTCGTTTTCTTTATCACTCACCTCGTGAACAACTGAAATGAAATATCCCTGATTGGATCTATTTCGTGACATTTTTGTTTATCCACCGGAAGGAGTTGAACATAAGCGTCTTCTATGCGTACCCCTGGAGGACCTGAAAAAGTTTGAATACTGAATGTCTACCCGTAGATAAGCACGATTTCTTTCTTCCGAACTGAACACTCAACAGAACATTGTTGGTGTCCGAAGGACCATCAAACAGAATATATATGTAATGTATTTATTCATCCTACGTTTCAGGCAAAGAAATAACCAATGAATTATAAGAACGCTGGTCCTATGAGTTTCGATATATTTATATTGGTGGTCAGAGAGCCCAGTCCCTAAGAAACAATTGCTTCTCTCTAGCAAATACCACTGATGGCTTGGTTATCTTACATTGACCGAAAACAAATTTAGTTTTTACTCTCATTTTACTTTCATCTCACTGGTCCCCACAGATGCAGGTTGAGTTGTAATTTTTATTCCAAACTCGTGATTACGAAAGCTATCAATATTCAAATTGGATTATTCGTAACATATAGGTCTATAAAGGCTTAGAAAAATGACTGGTTTCTGCATTCGATTATTTATAGGAATTGAAGTTTTTAAATGTATCCTTTGAAAATTTCATCATCTGGAATCTATTGGAATTCGAATGGCACCAAATTTCAAGATATACAATTTTATTCGTCATACTTCGATGACAAATAAATAATTCTCATAGTTCAATCAAAAACAGTTCCACATCTACTTTCAAAAGAAAGAGTGAGCGATGAAAAAGACATCCTTCAGGAACCTTTTTTTCAGCGAAACACGTGTGGCAATTTTTTAACCCTCCGTTAGTCGCGCATGGGACTGGCAGTCCCATGATTTACAATTTTCTCAATTATATTCAAACTGTTATAGCTACAGCGTCGTAACTTTATGACATCACACAGTTACCTTCTAGAAGCCAGTTGCCTGAGTTTCATGCAAAGGGATAGTTTTATTTCTCATAAAATTTGCAAAGAGTGCGTCAGGTACCTGCTTTGGGACTGATAGTCCCAGCGCGACTGCCTACGACTCATTTTTGTTGCGTACATTGAACAAGCGTCTCAGTACCGTATTTGTAGGCTTCGTTGTTTGTAGGTTATTTTTTCTTGTTCATTTGTTACTATGCCGTGTATTTTTGAAACAAAGTGCATAATTATGGACACAAAGCGTTATAATTTTGATAATCCCGCTGACGTGGAAGAATTGAATCGTTTAGCTTTCAACCTGGGACGAGCCGAAGAGCGGTCAAGAGAAAACATTGCGAACCTTGTTGTAACGAATCTAAAAAAGACGCCAGAACAACCTATACATGTCGAAAAGTGTGATACCTATATATGTTTGGAAAAAAATGTCCGAGTAATATGTAAAAATTGCTTAGAAAATATAACTGAAAAGGAAACAGCTGGTGAATCTGAATAAATCAAACTACAATAAAATATGATGCCATTTATTACCTACTTGCTTTTCTGTTCCCCGAATATTTTCACGTGAATTGTGTGAAAGCGTATCCACAAATACTACAATAAGAGGTATAGATGTAAAAAATGATTCATAAACAATAAAAACACTAGTTAGGTATGAAACACAAAATTATAATGCAATTGCAAATGCAATTCAACTCGCTTTAGTAATAAACTAATTTACCAAAAACATTTTTTACCAAAATAATTCATTTGACCAAAAATTAGGCTGCGTTGTTGATATGGGACTGGCAGTCCCAGCGCGACTAACGACGTTACATATGGTGGCGCGCCTAACGGAGGGTTAAACTCATACTATAGTAAACTGTAGTAATATCTGTCATTAGAGGTTGTTCAAACTCACAATCTGAGCGATTCGTTTTTACTCCTATTTCATTTTGTGCTTACAAAGGCGTACTTCCGTGAAGTTATGTGCTTGCTTTGGTTCACGTCATTACCGATCCCGAACGAGTTCAAAATATTCGCACAGTTATCTATTGGTAGAAATTACCCCTGAATCTTCCAGTTTCTAGGACAGTTGTTAGTCTGAATTGAGATAAACATTATGCTAAACCTCCAACACTTCCAGATTCAGGAGCCTAGGTGGAGCTTTCGACCTGTAGTTGCCACAAGATTCACTTTCGATATCACACCAGTATATAAAGTTATTGCAATATCACATAAAATCTAATTCACCCGACGATGTAAATTTTGTGTAATATGTATGCCAAAACTATAGCGGAATATTCAAATAACATCGTATTAAAATTGGTGAAAGCCTGGGGTCTATAACAAGTTATTCATTCAAAAAAAGGAAAAGTCGTAGTTATTGGCAATACTTGGCCAGTACCGCACTGAATGCTAATAATATAATTGAGTCCAATTTAATATTATATGATATTTCAACTCATGCTCATGCATAATAAATGTATTGAAAGGGGTTCAATTATTATGATTTTGTAACAAATGGCATAAATAATGAGTTTTTCTACCAAAAATTACCTGAACCGTTACTGGACAGAAAATTATACTGTCAATAAGAACAGACACTATTTTTAAATTCACTGATGTGGACTAGAGTAAGAGGGGGATTGTTTCCCTATTTCTTCCATTCTCAGTGTCTGAATGCATAGAAATGATCGCATGGGAAAACTATCACAACTTTAACGAAGGCAAATGACAAAATAATCATTAGTCTAACAACATAATGACTTTGAATAATAAATCTGAAACCATGTGAAATATCGTACAAGAATTTAAAAAAAGCAAGAAATGATAACAGCATAAAAGAATGTGGAGCGCTACTTTTAGTAAATTACTCTTCTCCAGAAAAAATGCCAAATAGTAAAACGATGTACGCCTACTCTGAATAGATCGGAAATTTTAGATTCATTCAACGGACTAAAGAATAATGATTCCTTTGGAGTCTGTGGTATTTCCAATGTTATTCTCAAGGGATACAAACATTTACTGGCAGATCCGATAGGTCATGTTATAAATGAATCCATGAACACCGGCATTTTCCCAGAAAAACTCAAAAACTGCTATTATAAAACTCATACATGAAAAGAACAATAAAAGTACTATGGATAATTACTTGCCAATCGCACTTTTATCCTCGATCTTCAAATTATTCGAATATGCAATGCTTAACCGTCTCTTACCATATATAAAAAAATTCAAAATATCCACTAATGTACAATTTGGTTTCCGTAAAAACAACTCTACAGTTGATACAACCTTGAATTTCTACAATAAAATTATTGAAAGTTTTGGGAACAAAAATGATCCAGTCGGAATATTCTGCGACCTCAGCAAAGCCGTTGTCAAACACGACCTTCTCTTATATAAATTGGAAAAATCTGGAGTTCACGGCATTCCATATAACTGGTTCGAACCCCACTCCAAGAATAGGAAACAATACTCTGAAATTAATAGTATTTATAATGATAATAAAAGGATCGTATCTGAAACATCTGCCATCAGTATCGGGGTACCACAGAAACCAATATTAGACCCCATTCTCTTTATATTATATACTGATGATCTATCTTTCTGTGTGAGTGAGTCAAATGTTACACTATTTGCAGGATACTAACTTCTTGATCAGTAGATTGAATGGAATGAATATAGGAACTGAGGCTGATCTTACACTACAAAAAGCATACACATAGTTCGCCGGAAATAATCTCACATTGAATCCTACATAAAGGAATTTCACTGAATTTCATCTATGCCAAAAACTCATGAACTATGATCATGATATACGGTTGAACTCGGAGCGTCTGAGACAATCTAATGTGATTAAATCTCTAGGTCTCTAACTAGAAGATGATTTGAAACGGCAAGTACACTCCACTAAATAAGCATCAACGCTGGGCCAAACATTCTTCCTCATGAAGAGTCTCAAAGAATACATCCTTGATTCTTTCATCAAGCCTATTAATTACAGCGAAATAGAATCACGACTAAGATAAAGAATAGCACGATGCCTGAGGTCAGCTAACTATCGGGACCCGTGTAAACCACTGTTCGAAATACTAGCCATTTTAACAGGAGTCAATCTGTATATATTCGGAGTTTCTTGCTTCATACCTGACGAAAAACATACTGATCCTACTGAACAACACAACCATAAATGTTACACGAGGAAACTTCAGGAAATTTTCATTACTACAAACAGCCAGCCAGGGGCCCGTTGTTATGGGAATCAAAATCTACAAGTTAACTCAACTTATTTTTGAATGATTTGATTGTTTGGCGATTTGAGTGAAAGTGGGATGTGGTTGTAGAGTATATATATATATATATATATATATATATATATATCGAGGCGCAAGTCCAGGAAATAGCTTTTCCTACGAGATAAACCTACTATTTTTCCGAAATCGTTTATAATTCGACAGATATCAATTAGTTTTGGAAAAATCGCGAATAATTTCATTCGCAAATAAATGGTGCTTCACAATTCCTAATGAAGTTACGAACAATCCATTTTTGCAGTTGATTTTTGTTTTTTTGAGATAATTCATTATATCATCGATTTTCGAAAATGTTGTCTAACCTCTTCGGACCCAAGCATATAATACAGTTGATTTTCAATAACTTCATTGGATTTTCATAAATATGGCATATCATTTGAGGCCCTGGTATTTGAAAATTTTTAATTTTTTTGTTTTTTCGTAAAAAATACGAGGTATCACATCTGATACCTTGGGGCTATAACACTACCTTGAAAATGTATTCATTCAATATTGGTTTGAATTTCTACATTAAAAATATGTACCATGAGGCAACAAAATCAGAAATTATAATATTCTTTTATTTTTTATGGAAATCAGAGAAGCATTTTCTCTATTTATCAATACAAAGGAATATCTTGCAAGTAGAACAAGAAATAAATGTTAATTTCTTCATCCAGGCTTTCTACACCTAGATCCACTCTTTTGTTCTTCATTACGAAAAACCAGAAGATGATTAGCATTAGCTGTAACGAATAACTGAAGGTTTTCTGGGAGGCTTGCATGGAATTCCATTCTCCTGATCATCACTATCATTATCATCCTGGACTGAGAACTGCTCCTTGAGTTTTTCTGCTACTGCAAACTTGAAATCTAAACAATCTTCGATCTCTTTTTTTTGCAAACCTCGACATCTTGCATCAGCCCTGTATTGTAGCCAATTTGCAGCGACACAGAAATCTTTGAAGTGATAAATAGTTCGTACTGTCCCATTGTTTGTTCGGTATCTCATTGGATATTTCCCAATCACTCGACCAAGAAGATCAACACCACCAATTTTGGCGTTGCATATCTCCACAATAGCAGGCTGCTTCACTTGAATATACCTCAAATCGGATTTGCTCCAACGTCTGCATTCTCCTTTCGGTTGACAACCATGAACAGAAGATAAAAAATGGACGGGTTTAGTATCGAACCATTTTACCAATGCAACTTTTGAAACATCCCATTTGTTCATAGGTTCCGCTGTCTGATTTTTTCATTTTGTTATCAGGAGTCAATTCGATCATTTTTGGAGTTCAATTTTTCATCAGTGTCCCAGTCAGCCCAATGAATCGAGACAATAATTTGTCAATCAATTGCACAGATGTAAAATACCTATCTTGTAGACACTGACTCCTTGTGGCAATGAAGCGCATAGTTTGATAACATCCTCTTGATAGGTTTCAATTGGAAACAGATCCTCATCTATATCGGAAACATCTAGATCCAAATTATCGGCCAAGTTTTGGAGTTCTCGTTCAGTAAGAGGCCCTAACGATGAAAAATAAAAATGATCAATTGATGGACTCAAAAAAGTAATAAGGTTGTCTTATAGATCCAGGGTATCATCAGCGATACCTCTCAGAAAAGGTGTTGTACGTAAGTGAAAATCACCATAACAGTTAATATCTCAATCCTAGCTAACTGATAATATCAACTGAGAACTCATCCATAACAAAACAGCAAATAACTTACGTTTATTCTGTTTGTAATCCATTTCCAAATCTCAACGGTTTTTACAGGTTATATCCACTCGCGATACAAATCACATTACATACAGCAATCGACTGCGCAAATTGCCAGACGAGATGGTGGAAGGTATATCATGTGATACCGATAGAACATATCTATTCGGTTTGAACGATACTGTTCATGAAAAGAAATATGAAACTTGGGGTATCGCATATGATACCTTGGAACCGAAGAGGCTAAAATAGTATATTATGCAACGATCGTGTAATGATGGTTATTAATATATGAGCATCATTACACGATCGTTGCATAATAAACTATTTTAGCCTCTTCGGTTCCAAGGTATCATATGCGATACCTCAAGTTTCATATTTCTTTTCATGAACAGTATCGTTCAAACCGAATAGATATGTTCTATCGGTATCACATGATATACCTTCCACCATCTCGTCTGGCAATTTGCGCAGTCGATTGCTGTATGTAATGTGATTTGTATCGCGAGTGGATATAACCTGTAAAAACCGTTGAGATTTGGAAATGGATTACAAACAGAATAAACGTAAGTAATTTGCTGTTTTGTTCTCAGTTGATATTATCAGTTAGCTAGGATTAAGATATTAACTGTTATGGTGATTTTCACTTACGTACAACACCTTTTCTGAGAGGTATCGCTGATGATACCCTGGATCTATAAGACAACCTTATTACTTTTTTGAGTCCATCAATTGATCATTTTTATTTTTCATCGTTAGGGCCTCTTACTGAACGAGAACTCCAAAACTTGGCCGATAATTTGGATCTAGATGTTTCCGATATAGATGAGGATCTGTTTCCAATTGAAACCTATCAAGAGGATGTTATCAAACTATGCGATTCATTGCCACAAGGAGTCAGTGTCTACAAGATAGGTATTTTACATCTGTGCAATTGATTGACAAATTATTGTCTCGATTCATTGGGCTGACTGGGACACTGATGAAAAATTGAACTCCAAAAATGATCGAATTGACTCCTGATAACAAAATGAAAAAATCAGACAGCGGAACCTATGAACAAATGGGATGTTTCAAAAGTTGCATTGGTAAAATGGTTCGATACTAAACCCGTCCATTTTTTATCTTCTGTTCATGGTTGTCAACCGAAAGGAGAATGCAGACGTTGGAGCAAATCCGATTTGAGGTATATTCAAGTGAAGCAGCCTGCTATTGTGGAGATATGCAACGCCAAAATTGGTGGTGTTGATCTTCTTGGTCGAGTGATTGAGAAATATCCAATGAGATACCGAACAAACAATGGGACACTACGAACTATTTATCACTTCATAGATTTCTGTGTTGCTGCAAATTGGCTACAATACAGGGCTGATGCAAGATGTCGAGGTTTGCAAAAAAAAGAGATCGAAGATTGTTTAGATTTCAAGTTTGCAGTAGCAGAAAAACTCAAGGAGCAGTTCTCAGTCCAGGATGATAATGATAGTGATGATCAGGAGAATGGAATTCCATGCAAGCCTCCCAGAAAACCTTCAGTTATTCGTTACAGCTAATGCTAATCATCTTCTGGTTTTTCGTAATGAAGAACAAAAGAGTGGATCTAGGTGTAGAAAGCCTGGATGAAGAAATTAACATTTATTTCTTGTTCTACTTGCAAGATATTCCTTTGTATTGATAAATAGAAAAAATGCTTCTCTGATTTCCATAAAAAATAACAGAATATTATAATTTCTGATTTTGTTGCCTCATGGTAAATATTTTTAATGTAGAAATTCAAACCAATATTGAATGAATACATTTTCAAGGTAGTGTTATAGCCCCAAGGTATCAGATGTGATACCTCGTATTTTTTACGAAAAAACAAAAAAATTAAAAATTTTCAAATACCAGGGCCTCAAATGATATGCCATATTTATGAAAATCCAATGAAGTTATTGAAAATCAACTGTATTATATGCTTGGGTCCGAAGAGGTTAGACAACATTTTCGAAAATCGATGATATAATGAATTATCTCAAAAAAACAAAAATCAACTGCAAAAATGGATTGTTCGTAACTTCATTAGGAATTGTGAAGCACCATTTATTTGCGAATGAAATTATTCGCGATTTTTCCAAAACTAATTGATATCTGTCGAATTATGAACGATTTCGGAAAAATAGTAGGTTTATCTCGTAGGAAAAGCTATTTCCTGGACTTGCGCCTCGATGTAGCAATCTTCACACTCATCCAGGAATACTCGGATTTTTTTTTACCTGGTAAACAATATACTATCTGCTGATATCGCAAACAGAAATTCAAGTAACTAAGAAGGACAAAATATATGTAGTTAGGTACTGGAATGTGAACTCCGAAATTGAATTTACCCAAACCTGTCTATTCGTTTTCTCACCTCAATTTACTTTTACCAGAAAATTATTAAACATTCGAAAATAGAGGACGGCAAAGAAAATAGATTTCCTCTACTTAACTTTTGAAGTTGCTATGCATGAAACGCTTCAAATCCCAATCAAATCTCAATTGTATACACAAACAACTATGAAAAGACCAATGAAAAAAACATTACTGTACACACAAACACGCACATGAAGCAAGTATCTCCTGAATAGCACAGTGAAATATCAATTAACGTCTGAACATGATATTACATAACGATTACGAAGGAAAGTTGAATCAACACATACAAGAGCATGCATTATCCCCTACACCAACATCTCTCCTGAGCGTATTACTTTCTCGTTGAACGAAAATAAACCAACCGGCGAAAGTAGTATTTTACGTAAGATAAACAAAACGTACCCGGCAGAGCACTGATTATGCACATGAACAGAAAATCCGAGACAGCCATGGTACTCGTATCGAAATCGAGACGGTTATTGAGTAGGTAACGAATTTGGAGTGGTGAAATGTGTTAGATTTTGAGTACCGGGCAGGGATAACAGCAATGACGAGAAAAGCCATTTGGTGTCAATACCTTCCTGCGGTGAGTTTCGCAAGGTTCACCGATACGAAAAACTGCTCATGGTACTTATGAGTGGTTTAGTTTACGGCTCCGTTATTTTGTAAAACGGGTAATGGGGATTCTGTGTCATTTTTCTAGTTTCCATTGAAGGTGAAAAATTATTCCAAGTGTATTGCAACAAAAAAACAATTTGAATCGAAGAGAATATAGGAACAAATCTGAATTACCACAAATAGGCCAGTAGTTATACATGATTCTTCCAAAATTCAACAATGATTAAATTTTTTTAGAAACTTCAGTAGAATGAAAGGCACCTCAAATGATATTGAGTCTGATTTTGCAACCCTCTTATCTGAACAGAACATGTTAAAAATCAGGATTTTGTGAATATTCGCATTATTCAATTGCACGGAGATATTTGCAGAAGTTCTGCAAACCTTCGGAGTATTGTGAAATAACAGTTTACATCTTCTGGTAAATTCGCAACCATTGAAACAAAACAGAACATTCCGTTTCATAAAAAAAATGGTAATAATCCTAATTTTTTCAATAAAATTCCAAAAGTTCTGCAATCTTGTATAAATAACCGAAATAATGTTCTTGAGGAGTACTTCAAATCGCAACCTCTTGCGTTAAACGGAGAATATATTTTTGCAATAAGTTGTTCAATGTCATAAAAACAAGTATCGAAATTTTTACAAGAGTTTTAAATACGGGTTGCCAATGAAGGAGTTCTCACAAAAAACGTTTTCATTGATTGGCAACCACGTCTGTAATACGAAAATGAGGGTATAATCAAAAAGAAAAATATTATGGCATTTGTTCTCCACCAAAAAAAGCAAAAGTTCTGCAAATTTGTTATATGTGAAGAAATAGCTGTTTACATCTTAATTGAAAAAAAAATTCCAAAATTTCTGCAATACCTGGAAAAATAACCAATTTCTATTTGCTGGGAAGTACTTCAATTTGCAACCTCTTGCGTCAAACGGAAAATATATTCGCTCAGTAATTCGTTTTGATTAAAACAAGTGTCGAAATTTTTACAAAAGTTCAAGATAAGAGTTGAAAATGGAGAAGTCCTACAGTCGAACGTTTTCGTTGATTCACCGCCACGTCCGTAACACGGAAATAAGGGAAAAAACAAAAGAAAGATTATTTTGTATTTGTACTCTTTCAAAAAAACAAAAGTTCTGCAAACTAGTGGATTATTGAGAACTAGTAGTTAATAATCTTCTGTCATATATTTGCCAGCATGGAAACGTTCTGAAACCTCGAAAAATAACTAAAGTAAGAGAGAAGTGTTCTAATTTGCAATCTCTTACACCATACAGAAAATATTATTTGTCATCAAAATGTACCTACTGGAGAATTTAGATTCAATAAACCAGTACAATATGTAATAAGCATAACCCGAATGATAATCAATTATTCAGCTGGAGAACTGTGATGTAAGTCCCTTCCTGGGGTTGTTAAAATGCAATTAGTATTTCTTGAGTAATCAAGGTCCCGTTTTTAAGTTCGAGGTTGTAAAGTTTCATATCCACTGAGACCGATTTTATCTTCATTTGCAACCACGTATGAAAACTTTTGTAATCATCTCAATAGTGTACGGGACATGGCGGCGTCGAGGGAACAGGTTCAATAAATACATATTCCTTTTTCCAGAAATGGTTGCGAATGTAAGTTCCTATATTGAACATTCTCTTCATTCACTTATGAATTTTGCAGAAATTTGATATTTTTTTTAAACAAATTGCAATGGAAAACTACAACAAATGAGACAAACATAAGGTTCCGTAACTGTAACAAGGTTGCAAACTTAATGCATGTTGTAAAACAATATCACTAGGGGTATTCCTAGTTTGCGGAAATTTTGCAATTTTTTGTGCGAAAATAAAGCATTGAAACTTTTTTGCCATTCAAACAATGTTCCGTTCATCGCAGGCTTATGCAAAATTGTATAGTTCGTTTTCATTCACGCATTAACATACCGGTAAAGTTTGAAAACTTTTGGAATTATTGTGAATTGATTGTCTATATCCACCGGCCTAAAAGTTGTATTTCGTTCATTTGTAACAGATCAATAAATTATGATAATACTGAGTGGTGACATGAAAACTCAAACGTTTTAGTACCACGAATACTGAATATTGGGAAAATATCTGTGATAATTCTTCACAAAAAAAATCTTATTCAAAAGAACCTTTAGCGTTCATTTAATACAAAATTGCATTGGTAATATTTATAATTCTACCAGCAAACCAGACTGAATGGCAAACCAGCTTTCTCATTGAACTTAGTGAAAACTAATTCTTGGATCTTTTTCTGGAAAAAGTATCCAATTGCAGGCTGATGTTTAGGTATCTCATTTTTCTTCAGTTTAGAACTTCATCTGCCGCAAGTTGCATAGAAATCCTGGCAGAATATCTTGGATACCATTACAATATTTTATAAACTTTAAATAAACTTCTATCGTCGACTTTATTTGAGAGTTTCATCATCTTTCTTTCAACATTTCAGTCAAACTGAAAGACAAAATTCTTAAAATATATATTTCCCTTTAGAGTAGAAAACTTTGTAGTGCATTGTCAAGTAAATGGAAATATCGATATTTTAGTGTATATGGCGTAACAAAAACGCTTCAAATTTTTTTAACACAGGCATTGACTAGATGTCTATTAACAATTGTAGTAAAGAAACTGGATAGCTGACATCTTATAATGTGTCAATTGACTTTGATGTGTATATGACATGCCACTTCGAACTTTTACATATTCTGAAAAATAACTTTCAAATTCATTTAAACGAAATGGTTTCCTGCGAGTTATGATCTATTGTTTATTCAATAGTAGATGAAGACCATGTTTTATAGAAATGTGAGGAAAATTATTCGTTTACTCCCAGAATAATCCAATGATTTTTTATTGGGTCGAGTTACGAACAAACTATAAAAATCTTTCCGGAACCAAATTTTCAACCAGTATTTTGTGTTCAGAGTACAGTTCTCTTCAGATTTCCCTCTGCCACTATTGAAAGAAGACTTACATAATGATATCATTCCTGTTGAGATTCCAGGTAAGTTACAGAAATTAAAGTATTCTTTTGAACTGCGTCATATAATGTGATTCATCTAGGGTATGTATTCTGAAGAAAACTGTTTCTCGCACAGGAGATGTGTTGTAATTGATGAAGAGACGAATTTTCATTATAACAACCGATTACTGTATCACTGATAACTACCATCAGAAATGTCCAGTAAAATATCTTGTTAATATTCATTCTGTATATTCTTTACAATTAATAAAATGCAGTTGTTATTTTTACTGATTTATTGCTTTAGAAGAGTTGTTATATTATTAACAATTTGTGACTGTTGACTAGTCAGGCTGGTTGCGTTAGAGTTTCTGAATTCCCATCTTAATGAAATTTGTTTCCAGATTCGCTCGCAGCTCATTCCCATTGGAGTTTGAAGAAAGTTCATCCAGTTAGGGCACCATTCTCCAGACAACAACTGAAATGAAAAAGTATTTATATTTGCTTTGGTCTAGTGGTTGATGTCAATTTTCGTTTTCACAGGATGTTCTATGAAAAACAGGACGCAAGACATTATAGGGTGAAGGTTTTTTTTTCAAAACACAAAAATAATCCATGTTTTCTCTGGAGGGGACAAGTACTAAAGTAGATAACATAGCAAAATCTGTAACCACCTTACTGGGAGTTTCAAACCCCAAATGTTCCGAACAGAAATGAGGGTCAAGGAATATCTCATTAATAGGGCTTTCAATTTTCTACTTATCGATACTCGTTTCTCAGAGATTCTTTCACCCTTTCGAAAATTATGGAGATTGAAAATACCAACAATACATTCGGTGAGAAATATAAAAATTGATTCAATTCAACTTCTGAACTGACCCTATCAGTGAGATAAATGATCGAACTGTTACCAGCCAATGTACGGATCATTTTGAAATCGTCGTATACAGGGTGTCCCAGAATTTTCTGAAAAAGCCATATCTCCATTACTGAAACAGATGGAAAAGTAATCGAAAAATCATTATTTCGAACATCGAATTGTCTTCAATATAAAGCACTCATCATGATATGTTCATGTTCATTCCCCTGAAAATTTCCCATCACCCCCATTTTTAAAATGGCACCATGCATTTTTTCTCCTAGAAATATAAAAGTTACATCACTGTTCATCTGGCGACAAACTCATTTTGAATATTTATTACTCGCTTATTGTGAGTTGGGTAATGGTTGAGTTTTCTTTTGTGAAAAAAAAGGTTTTCAGAAGGTGTCTTATGAAATTTGTTCTTGTTGATGTCCTCAATGATTCACTCAATATATTTTTCCAATTTTTGTAAAAAATTATCCTAGCACTAAACTGATATTATATGCACTCGACGCGCGTTTCGCTACAAGGTAAGCATATTCAGAAGAAGAAAACTGATTCCTGAAGATGCTTACCTTGTAGCGAAACGTGCATCGAGTTCGAATAATATCAGTTTGGTGTTAGAATGATTGATATTCAAAAAAATTTAAAAAATGTTAAGTGAGTCATGATAGATATCAACTAGAAAAAAGTTCATAAGGCGTCTTCAGAAAACCATTTCTTCTACAAACGAAATGTGCAAATACCAATCAATACCAACTTCAAAAGAACAATAAGATATGACGATTATATTCCGGCGAAAAAAAAAAATAGTGCCATGTGGGGGTGAATCGTTAGGGTAATGAACAAATCATTTTGAGTGCGTTATATGAAAGGCAATTCAATGTTCGAAAAAATAATTTTTCTATTACTCTTCTAATTCTTTCAATAACGGAGATATAGCTTGGTCAGAAAATTCTGGGACACGCTGTATACCGACAGCATTTTATTTACTGGGATGTCGTATATTGAATATGGATTACAACAGGTTTGATTGAATGATTTGTTCGAAGAAGAAGATGTAATGGTTTATATGAACTGGGTAGTCTTTGTGAGTCGTCTGGTTTTTCAAAACTATCAGGACATTCATCAATTTCTATGGAGTGAACTGGAGTGGTTTTGAGGTGGCAATGAACGATGTGTTGTTGATGTCAATTTTGTGTCCGATTTCATAGTGATTTTTGAAAAGAGTTCAAAACCGAATTACGTACTGCTAGTTTCTGTTCGTATGACCTGTTCGATAACGTAATAGGCTTGAAAATAGCCCCAAAGTGGGAGCCGAAACGTCGACATAACAACGATTTCAGGCGCAATGATCCACTATAAGTAATCACATTTTGGACCGCTGGAACTTTTACATCCCTGGTGATTTGTACAATTGTTTAAGATGATGAACACATCTTGATTGACTGATAGTGCAGTATTGAGTTAAGACAATGAATACCAACCTGATCAAATGGTCTATGGCCGATGTTGAACATAGTATGCAGTAGAGAAAGTGGCGGTTGTATTGCTCTGTCCGGTGTTGCTTTATCTTTCGATTCACTCACTCCTAGTTGCTGATACAACCATTCACTGTTGCACTTCAGATAATGATGGAGGGTCTGAATAAAACAGAATAATAAGAGAAAATGAAAAGATGGTCATTCGGATAAACAATATTCACTATATACATGTTGAACGGAATGTATATTCTGAAGGGGTACCTTCACCGGATTTGAGGAGGTGATACTGCATCTGAGAGGTTGTTGATATTATTTTGTTTGTACAGGGTGAACATAAACTTATATATCATTTCAGGTAGTAAATTTGGTATCATCCTTAGTAAATGAAATCATTATATCAGATATCGAAAAAAATTAAAACAGCATCAATTATTTATTTTTTATACAACATAAAAAAAGATAACACAAATATTCATGGGTATGCTTGAAGACTGGCTTTAAATCAAATATTCTAAAAATGAACAATTTGTTCAGGCCAGCCTCAACTCATCTACATTGTAGGTTGACGGACTAACACCTATCAGAAAACAACTACTCCCTTGGCTGATACTACGAAGGGCATTGAATTACATCCAACAGGTGTTAGTGCGGGATTCTTCACAGAAGCCAGTCTTCAAGCATACCCATGAATATTTGTGTTATCCGTATTTTTCTTGTATTAGGAATTGGGGCCATGAGGATATGCTCTTGGTTAGTACCTAGTCTATGGGCAGATGGCGCAGCGACGGCTATTTTGCTAGTTGTTTGTATCAGCCTAGTTCTAGGGAAAATACTCTGCTCGAATATGATTTTTAGTTATGGGAAGTCATCGACTCATGTTGATGATGGCACTGCCTTGCACTGACGAGAGGCCAAATAGCCCGAAACCGGTCTGCAAGTGTGTCCCGTCCCAGTAATTCAAAATCAATTCTGGTAATTGTATCGCCAAGAGCATATGTGGAATTTCTTCTGTGAAGAACCCCGCACTAACACCTGTTGGATGTAATCCAATGCCCTCCGTGGTATTAGCCAGGGGAGTAGTTGTTTTCTAATAGGTGTCAGTCCGTCAACCTATAGTGTAGGTGAGTTGAGGCTGGCCTGAACAAACTGTTCATTTTTAGAATATAAAAAAAGTTCCTTCTTAATAAGAACCACGTCCTATTAGTCAGCAACTTCTCGTATACCTCAAAAACGACACCAAAAAAAAAAGGGAAAAAAAATGACGAAAGCTCTCAAAAGGTTCGAACACTATTCGGATGAAACTATTCAGTTTACAGTTTTCCCTATGCTTATTTTCTCCCCTCAACATTTGGAGTAAATGTATACAAGCGCATTCGACCTATATATAGTTATATGAAGTTGAAACAAATAATTGAGAGAGACAATTTATATTCCCATAGTGTTCGAAAAATCTGGAAGAGAAATCAGATTATGGAAATTTATGGAAGCAGTGTTATCAATACATATTCGTAGTAATAATATGTTCCGAAAGCGAATTGGTATTGGCCTGTTTTGTTACAGATCATTCCAACACTTTGAAAAAAAAATTTGTTCTAAATTCAAGTCGGCTGGTCAAATGCAAATGATTGGCAAAAGGTTACAGGCTTCAAGCATGAAAGCTTGGCTGAAAGTATAGTCATATTTGCAGGGACAGTTCGGTTTTTATATCATTTGACAGATGTAACCAATAAATGAACGGTAAATGTTTCTTGGGATGAATGGATGCTTTCATTATTGACGCAACTTTTTGAGGCAGGCTGAAAGCATGCCGTTGCACGTTTGTTCAAATAAACTTCAAAATTTTTTTTCATATTGTTGGATTGGATTTAATTATTCACCAAAATTCATTAGTACCTCACCTTCAGACTCCTCTTACCACTCGTGGTCATGAGCACATCACTCGCAAGTGCCTCAATCATTTGCTGATTTGTCTCAGCTCGTTCCGATCCTCTTCCCCTTTCGTCAAATTCACAGGTTGATCGAACCTGCTCTAGAAACTCTTCAAATTGATCTGTGTGCTTATCATCCTCATCGATACTGCAGAGGGCTTCAGCAGTGGCAAGAGCTATGGCCTCAGGACCGCTATTGCTAGCATCAAAAGTCGTCAGATCAGCTTTGTTGGATGAGGTTGGTGCCTGTTCTACGAATCTCACTTCCTTTTTGGGCTGTTCTGATCTCTTGAGTAGGTCACTGTATAAAGCGCAAACCTGCAAGGAGGCGAAGTTATGAGAAACTTGAAAGTTTAATGAAAAATGCAACGATCTATTATGAAATTATGACAATTTCCTTAATTTCATTGGGAATCATGAAAAATATTCCATAATCAGATTTATGTTGACCTAGGTGTTTGTATACGAGAATCACAGGAAAAGGTGATGGTGACTGTTTAACAAAATATATACATACATTATAAACGTATATATGATGTAGAAGATAGCAATTACTACTTCTGGGATTCACTAGTAGATAGCTGAGAATGAACCAAGCTATCTGTGTGAATGCATGAATATACAGGATGTTTAAATGAAATCTATTATAAAAAGTATATATACGACTCTGTTGTGCAGTATGAAGTAGTTATAAATAAACACAAAAGAAGGTACTCTTGGTGACCCACATTTGAGTAGGAACGTATCAGAATTTCTATCATTGAAGACGGCACTGGAATGAAATATATTAATACAGACAAGTGAAAATAATAATTGAACATCCGTCAAAAAACTGATCAGTTTATATGGCTGAATAACTTTGATTACTCACTACACAGTGAGCTGGACAAATCTACAGAACCCTAAGAGAATTTATGCATTGAAAAACATGTAGTCCAGATTGAAATTTCCAGTCTTTGTTGTTTCATGAAAAACTGGATGTATATGTAACACAAAAAATAATCAACGAAATATTATATATATTTATTTATTTTCCCAAGAAACATATAAGTTTATGATAGGGAAAAAACCAATACATCTTTTAATAAAACTAAACATCAATTCATTATCCTGAACCAAATATATCTAGAACATTTCTCAGAAATATATCAATATTAAAAAAAATCATGATTCTACCATGAATCTCAGTTTACCATAAGTTTTTAATAATTTTGGTTGTTCATTATAATGTAATATTCCTTTGAGATAAATTGATTGCTGTCCCACATTTGTTTTCATTTTCATAGTTGCTAAGTTATCTGAATTCCTTGTTGAATGTTTATGTTGATCATTGATAGGAATGAAAACCAAATTTGAGAGTTTCCAATTATTTTTTACCAGATGAATAAAAGTACAAATTTTTAATTAATAAAGTGAATAGATACCCAGAAGACGTTTCGGTTTATATAAATTTACGGTAGGTTATTTATAATCAAGTTTGAATATACATTTAATGATTTTGTTTTGTAAATTTTTCAATGGTTTCAGTAAACCGATCTCCAGACCGAGACTAAGTAATGAAGTTTGGATAAGACTAAAGAGTAATAAATGAATTCAAGATATTTCAAGGGTGAAGAGTTTTTCGTCTCGAAGATGATTCCAATTACTGGAGATCTTTGTTTCCTTAATATTTCAATAATTTTGAACTATGACAAATTTTCATCAATATGCAGGCCCAGAAACTTGAGAGAAGGAGAATACTTGATGATTTCACCTTTTGAATCGATAGGAATTGATCGTTTAGTCACAAACATGAAAGATGACTTTTTGTAATTTAAAGTTATTTCATGTTTTACCAGCCACGATGATATTTTGTCAATATCACTCAACATGTTTTTTTGACTTCTTGTAAACACTATCTGCTATAAATTATAGTTGTATCATCAGCAAACATCTTGATTTTCCCGACCAGATCCAAATCAGCCAGTGAATTAATATATACAGTGTCACACATGAAGTTCGCGATAAGTTTTTTTTTATTAATAGATATAATGAAAATTTGACTTGGCATGATTCAATGTACACAAAACAACTCGATTTATTGAAAGCAATAATTTGACATTAACCGAAACTAAAAATTTGTTTCAAAAGCCTACTGAGGGAAAATTTCATTTCGATTTGATCAGTACCTACTATTTTCTTCCCGACATGTTGCATTAGTCTTGTAATGTTTAAAATCACGAAATTTTATATAATGTTCAGTACAAATCTCTAGAACCAAAGTCTTTTGAATAGTTTTGAAAATGTAGGTCAATGTTTAGTTTACAGAAAAGTATGATATTTCGGGTTAGTTTGTAACTGAATTATTGGTCAGAAAAATAATCAAACTGGATAAAAATCTTTTAAAAAAAGAAATACGGGTGTAATAAGAATGAAGAGGAATTCGTTTATTCGATTACTGACATATTAACGTCCATACATGGAAAAACCGAATCAGTTTAACAATGAAATGAAAAAACTAGATGAACTTTGCAACAAAAAAGACGAATTCCTGGAGGTGTATTCATTTCTTTTTCTGGTTACAGGCCAATGCGGGTATTTTCTGGGCAAGATATGACATTGAAGTCTCGTATTCATCAAAATTGTGAAATTTGAATCATGTTTCGTTCGAATCGATAGAGCGAAAGATTCGAAAAATTTAAAAAAATGGAAAAAAGTCGAAGTGATAGTAAAGAGTCCAAATTTCGAGCAAAGGCATAAAATTGGAAACTGAGCACTTTTTCTCTTTGGCATTTTTCGAAATTAAAATATGAAAAAAACTGATTTTTTGAGGATTTTCGAAAAAAATGACAAATTTGACAGGTTTAGAGTATCACATGACAAAAGGAAAGAGGCTGTTTTTTACAAATTTTTCAAGCACAAACTAACTGCCAAGCCAAATTTTCATTATATCTATTAATAAAAAAAACTTCCATATGTCGCGAACTTTATGTGTGACACTGTATATATATATATATATATATATATATATATATATATATATATATATATATATATTTATATATATATATATTTATCCAGCATACTTCATTACGTCCATACATTGGGTTTGTACCATTCATTGCTGCGTCCCCTACAATAGTGCGTCCGTATTTCGGACGCAGTAAAGTTTTACCATTATAAATCCGTACAACTATGTGGGAGGTCCATGTCGATTTTTTGGAAGGTCCTACATACCGAGAGCTATCGGCAGATATCAGATACATCCATTTCTGACGTCACTCAAAAATGTTATCTTGTTTTGAAAAAATAATAAGTGGATGCACCATCATGTGTCCAATGAAAGTCGAAATATATCTTTAGTTCAACAAAATTCTGTTTGGGGGGCGCTGTCAATCGTGAAAGCGTATACTTTTACAAAATACCCGTTGCACCTAATGTACTTTAGGGCGTCCATAAATTTGGCAACAAGGCACGAGTGGAGAGATCCGCGATATTTCAGCTAGTTTGGATATTTCGGACCGACCTGCGCACTTCGAAGGAAAATTTATTGCCCTTTCACACCACCGCTTCAGGATATTTTTCAATATTCAACCATTCTTGCGTACTTCCTTCATGTATTCTTCATTGAGAACTTCAAAAGTTCACTAGCATGTTTCTGGTATTATATTGCTCAATGCTTGAGGTGATATAATTGCCGAAAACTTCAAATCCTCGTAGATTAACGTTACAGCTAGTCGATCATCCACTGATATTGCTTCCCTCTTATAGTGGAGTAAAAACGCGCTCGAAAGACGCTTCTATCACGAAAAAAAACCAAATTGAGGTAGAACAAAACGAGTGGTGTATTGTTATTGGGAATGTTATTGGCTATTACAAATCGATATTTACGACACCGCCAGCTGGGGCTGACTCTTTCTATAGCAAAAAATGTGTGAAAAAATGGAAAATCCAAAAAACGTATTTTTTTAGATATAACTCGTGATAACTCCAAAACTATTAGAGATATCAAAGTTTTTTTTTATTCGAAAGTAGAAATCTTGGCGCTGGTGTCAATGCGGCCGCATTTTTGGAAACTCACTTCTTCTTCTCAGAAAAAAATAAGAAATACTCGTATTTATTTTTTGTGCATTGATTTCTTGAGCAATCGAAAAACTTTTTCATCTCCAGGAATTTTCACATACTTTCTGCTAGTGAATTGAAGCAAAAAAATCACAGAAGTTAAAAAAAAATGTAATAGGTTGAGATCGATAGGACACGTAATAACCGCGCCGATATTGAAATCACGCGTGTCTCCCGCATGCACTTTGCCCGGAAGACCTGTGCGCGCTCAACGACAGTGAGCAAAAGCAACATGAGGTTTTACCTATCTGTATTTAATTGTGCTAGTCTAATCATTAATTACATTATCATATGCATTTTTGGAAAATTATTTCAAAAACTTTCACTAGGTATAAAATAGAGAGCATTATATGTGGAGAATCTGTTGAAACTCAGGACAAATTGGTTGTGCAAAACCTTACAAAACGGGGTCTACAAACTGAAGTTGGTACCGCAGAGAAAAAAAAATACTGTTGGCCTAAAAATTTTGGAACGCAAAATCCACAGCAAGAAATTTCTTCTTGAACAACTAGAAATAACATCAGCTCATTCAACATAAAAAGCATGCGTCTAATCTACAATAGAAGTGGATACCTACAATAATAATTCGCCTAAGAATGCGGAAAGGTCTAAACGAAGTGATTCAAATGTAACTGAGTTTCAGATCTGTCCCAAAAAAATGTTTTCAGATCTGTCTCAAAAAATGTTTTCAAATCTTCCTCAAACAAAAGATCGCTGCTAATTTTTAAACGAATTATTTTGTACAGAATGGGCCAAGTTCATTGGGAGATAATGAGTTCCTGATTATAGCGGGAGGATTTGAGAACCCAAAATACGTGTTTCTTATAGCTAAAAATGATGATCCAAATATATTCACTAAATAGCAATCAAGAAGAAGCAGATCCGCGAATTATCCGTCACCTTTTAGCCGAGGTGGAGCGCAAGGCGATTCTATTCTTGTAAAATTGGTAGATACAGATGCTCTTCTTTCATTTCTACATTATTATAGCACCGCTCAAGAATTATTGATTTGCCAATCATTTATTCAATTAGGACATAGTAAAAATAAACGTTAAAATGCCATACATGATATAGTGGAAAAACTTGGACTCTCCATTTGTAAAAATCTCCTAGCAGCTCATTGTCTGACAGGATGTGATACCACAAGCGCATTTTACAAAATAAAAAAGAAAACTGCTTTCGATGTGTTAATACAAAATATTAATCACTTAACTGAAATAGGAGATATCCTTAATTTAAGCGAGGACGAAGCCGTTAAAATTAGCCACTAAGTACGTATATTACTTGTACAAAAATAAAAAAAGAATTTAGGTGAAATGGACCGAAGAACAAAAAAAAATTGCTACAGAATATTTTCGTTTTCATATAAAGAATAAAAATCCACCAAAACGACAAGAATGTGAAGAAATGAGAACTTAGTTTCCCAAAGTGTTCGAAAATAAAGATTGGATGAAAATCAAAGTATTTATACAGAATAAATATACGAAAAATTATTGTGAATAATTCAAGAATGTTTTCTCTATATGATCAATGGTTTTTTTTTGCTTTATCAATTCATCTTTAGTTCCTTTTGGTTTCCTACAATTCATGGATATCATTACCTCAGTATTTTGTCGTTTTCTTCGAATTGAAATAAAGGTATCAGAAATATCTGGTTGTTCTCATTTCATTATTCTGAATGGTAACATTCATTGAATTTTAATGAACAATTTTCCGCAGGAACATCAAACGATGTGATTGAAACTTCTGGTGTGAAAATTTAAACATTTTCTAGAGATCAATCACTCCATCAACACCAAAGTGATATGACGCGCATTTCGCTAACAATGTTATCATCTTCATGAGACAAAAATTTATATCAGTTTGGTGTTAGGCTAATTGATCTCTAGGAAAAGTTTCAACAACATTGTTCTGATTGATGACTTTCATTCTGGTTAACAAAAAAAACCTTGGACATTGAAAAATAAAATATATTCAGATATTTTTTTATATCAACAATTGAATTGTATACTCTTTTATGTCGCCTGAAATCAATTCAACAATAAATTGTGCTAAATTTTTATCAAGATCCGTTTGATACGTGATGGGTAGAATTCTCATTGGGAAAATAACATATTTTTGTACCACTTATTTCAAATACACTAAACTATCGAATAAGGAATTTTTTCGGCAACGATCCGGGAAGTAACTACTTCCCGGACGCTTTTTCTTTGAGAAAGTTGCATTTTTCCGGCCTAGTCCGGGAAGTACGCACTTCCCGGACTAGGCCGGGAAGAATCATTGTCATTGTAAATATGAAAATCTTGGTAGGTATGGTTTTGATGAATGCAGTTTATCATTACCATAGTAACGAAATAACGACTGACAGCTATTTGACAAGTTATTAGTTGACATTTCGATTTTTCAAAGTTTGCATGGTTTTTGGTCGCAATTATCGAAAAAAACTATGGAAAACAGCAGCGATAGTGAGTTTGAAAATGTGCCTTGCGAAATTTCCAATGCAGCAGCTGCTGCTACAGCACAATTATTGCCTGAAAAATCAAAGTCCAGGTACGAAAACGTTTATGATTTGTTCACGAAATGGATGGATTTGAAGAAATGCAAAACCATTACAGAGGATGTAATTTTGGCTTATTTGGCGCAAAAATCTGAAACTGTCAAATCCTCTACCCTGTGGAGCATGTACTCTATGTTGAGAAGTACCATTTTAGTGAAGAAAAATGTAAACATAGCAACTTTCCCAAAAGTTATCGCGTTTCTTAAAAGGAAGCATATTGGTTATAAAGCAAAGAAATCAGAAGTCTTCAGCAGCGAGCAGATCAACAAATTCATTAGGGAAGCAGATAATGAAACATATCTAATGCTAAAGGTATTTTAACAAAATATTACGATTATAGGATATAAAAGTATCAACTCAATTTGCTTAATTTTCAGGTAGCAACAATTATTGGGTTAGCCGGTGCGTGTAGACGGGAAGAACTAACAAAAATGTCACTTGATCTAATAAATGACAAAGAAGACATGTTGCTTGTAAAAATACCAGATTCCAAAACACATATTGAGAGAACTTTTGTTGTAATTGGGCAAGTAAACCTGCTGTTGTATAGGCAATATTTATCTTTACGACCATCCCATACTCCACATAACAGATTATTCGTGAATTACAAAAAAGGAAAATGTTCGATTCAGCCTGTTGGTATCCACAGTTTTGGTAATCTCGGATTAAGAATCGCAGAATTTTTAAATTTACCCAATCCTAAAAATTACACAGGCCATAGCATTCGTCGAACTTCAGCGACGTTATTTGCTGATAATGGTGGAAACATCACAAATTTGAAGAGACACGGTGGCTGGAAGTCTACCAATGTCGCTGAAGGATACATAGACAATTCACTTACAAACAAAATTAAAATTGCCAAAACCATTCAAAAATCATCAGATGAAAACAATCAGTGTCAAACTGAACCTGTACCTTCTTGTTCTAACTTCAACATAAGGGATTTAAATATACCAAACATTTCAAACAAATTGAATCCCTTCAATATTACCAATTGCTCGAATTTTAATATAAATATTTATATAAATAAGAATTAGAAATTAAAATGTTCGAAATTTTGTTTTAGAAAGAGAAAATATAATAAAGAAATGTATCTAAATGATTTGTTATTCTACACAGTTGCCGAAAAAATAGTGTACGCAACACGTCCGAAAATAGTTTTTTTGGACTCGCAGACTTCCAGGACTCGCTACGCTCGTCCTTCGTCCTAGAATTTTGTCCACTCGTCCAAAAAAAACAGTATTTTCCGGACTTGTTGCGTAAATTACTATTGTTTACGACTATTACATAATATAAGTAATATACGTATGGTTTCCCCAGTATAATGCCATACATGATTCTCTTAGGGATTTATGGCAGGTATTTATAGTCTGTATTTCCTCTTCTAGTCCAATCACAAAAGTTCTTGAAATTAATATCACCATAGAAACGATATAACCAATCAACAAAGTGTCAGTGTCAAACGCATTGGTAGTGTTTGTGTATTTGTGTAGAAATGAAGAAACTGAAGAATCATTTACCTGTACACCTCCAGAAATTGTATAAATCAATCGTAAATAAAGTAGAGTATAACACTCGCAATAATGGCTATTATCCTCTCGGAATATTTTACATCCTCGCCGCTAACGCGGCTCGGTTCATAAACATTCCTCTAGAATAATAGTTGTCATTATTGACTCGTGGTATAATCTACTGTTAAGGGTGGAACACGAAACTGCTCTATCTAAACTGTTTTTGATAAAACAATGATGTTTATTGTATGTCTTCAATTCCATTTCCACACCTGATAACCCAATAATTTCATTTTGTTACAGTTGTGGTATATCTTCAATTAATATCTTTACCATTTAATCAGGTCTTTCATGGAATATCAAATTCTGAGCAATAAAAGCTCTATACTTGCTTATGCAATCGTACCTAAATGAAAATTCCGAATAATATCAAATTTGAAGTTCATGTTATCTGTTGAATCATTTCGCTTTCATCTGTTGTAACCGTGGAAGAAGTATAATGAATAACTCGCATTGAATGGTAATTGCTCACTCGTATGATATACAGCACTCGCCTACTGCTCAAACTGCAGACTTCATTCTCGTGAAGAATGTATTATCATTGCTTGATCATGGAACAATATACTTTTGTGATAACAATTATGTGTAAGTTCGAAATATTTACAGCCTTGATAGAAAATTAAGAAATATGAAATCAATTTGATAGAAATATATTTTTTCGCGTGATTCTGATCGAGAATTTTTTTTTCCCAAATTAGTCGTCTTTTGTGAAGTCAGTTTTCAACAACACATATAATGAAAGCATTTCGCATATGGGTTGTGAGCAGAAATGAATCTGGCAACACTGCAGGACGCAGCATCATTCTGATTGTGTACAATAATATATTTTCAGGACGCAAGATAGTACTCAACATAAAAACGTATATTCGATGGACGCAGTAAAGGCCCACTTTTGAGGGGACGCAGTAAGGGCGTGAATATCATTGTTTTTAATTTTGATGGTAATGAAAATCTGAAAATAGATACGGAATGCATTTAATGAGGAGAAAAAGTATTCGCTATAAAACTCTCCCTAAATACAAGAATTCAAGGGGACGCAGTAGTGTCGTTTTGTGAAAGGACGCAATAATGTTAGCGTGATGTATATATATATATACATATATATATATATATATATATATATATATATATATATATATATATATATATACATATATACAAGAAAGGGAACGGATCCAAGGATTGATCATTTTTTGATCAATCACATGACGTACCTGAGTATTAGAATCTCCAAATTTTACTCTTTGACCAAAATCCATTTCGATATTCTTCTTTCGATTTGAGTATCTCATTTGAATAGTTGTTTGAGTAAAATAAATGAGAGATTCGATCCTTCGGACAAAAAGGTTAAATTTTTTTGCCTCAAGTTTCAATTTATGTGTTATGAAATGGGGGAACAAACTAAGGAACAATGATCGAGTCGAGATCCAACCAGGAGAAATATAGGGATTTTATAGCAGCGATGTTAGTGAAACAACTGGTGGTCCTCTTTATGAAGCCGAGCAGCTTCATGGATTTCTGAATTGTAGTGGAAATTTGTGATTTATAGCTTAGCGCGGAGCCTAGGATCACACCTATATCCTTGGTTTCCGAGTGTAACGTCAGATTATTTATTCAATATTCGAAGGTGATTGGGTGGTGAAAACCAAGAAAAGGCGATAAGGATGCATTCAAACACATACTGTTTGATTAAATAGGCGATCTATATCATTTTGTAGACTCAATGTACTTATGTAATTATTTCCAAATATATCGAATCGTTAGTGAAGCTTCACTTACTCGGAAACAGCGTATCAATTGATGAAAAGATCAAACAACAGTGATCCCAAGTGTGATAATCACTCTAACACCAAAGGTTAGCATCTCCAGGAGAAAAACGCTGATACTGTATCGTCGAGTGCAAATAATGTCACTTTGATCTCAGGGTAATTGATCTCTAGAAGTATCCAGTTGGATAACCTAATTTCGATCAACTTCTGCCTATTCGTTATTGAAGTTTCGTAATCTATCGTTTCAATCTTCAGTTCAGTTTCATTGCAACATGTTTCAGTGAAGTTGACAAGACGGACAAAGGAAGTCCTAGTTGAGGAATATGATTTAGCTTCACCCTTCACTAGAACTACTCCCTATCA